>JAHWFP010013558.1:1986-19591 GCA_023313725.1 Lithobius niger
ACGGTTGCTGAAGCAGAGGAGCACTGTGTGTGGAGCAGAGAAATGCATTATGGGGGGGGGGAGGCGCGGCTGCGGAGCACTAAGGAACAGATAGCACTGCGGGGGGGAGGCACAAATTCGCGCTTGGCACAGATAAGAGCTGGGGGTCCAAACCTGCCATGTAGCGTGACCACGCAGGAGCACAAGAGGCGAACACTCGTATTCTCAAGAAAAATGAGAAAAGATAAAAAAAAAAAATTTAAACACCACTGAATTCACAAGAGATCGGGGCATCCAGGATTTCCGGGGAACCCAAGGGGGACGATTCACGTTGCAACGGGTGCAGAACAACACATATGGAGATGTGCCTGTCGGAGAGTGGCAGGATCCGTCCTAATGTATCGAGTGTAGCAGTTGGATGTCCAACGTCCCAGCATTTGGATGATGTGGGCCTCCACGTGCGCCTTGGCTGCAGAAGTTGCTGCTCCGATGCGGAATGAATGGCCGTTAAAAAGGGAAGGGTCCAAGCCTATCGAGTCCAAAAGAGTTTTCAATCTGGAAATGAAGTAGTTGCGAGTTAAGGCTGTTTCAGTATCCTCCAGGAAAAATGGGTCGTTTCGTTTGGAGAGTTCGACAGTTGTGATCTGTCGTCACGATAAGCCCTAAGCGAGTGCAAGGACAAATGGAGTGGCCTGTGCAAAAGAGGGCGATGTCGACTCCTGGCCGAAAAGGGTCGGTCTTTGAGGCAAAAAGCGTGATGGTTGCTTTCAGTGAATCATCATCAACGAAAACACTTTCCCAAGTAAGATTGGTTACAGGGCAAAATGTTGACTGCACTGTGAACTCGCCACAACGGAGAAATGCAAAATAAGCTGAAACACAGACTGCTTCCATCAACCGATCCACAAACGGTGCAAACATCCCTTGTCGCAGCCTCCCGACAATCTTACAGAGTATTGGAAATGTAATAGGCAACCTGGGACGACGCACGGAAATTGTCTCGCGCTTGATGGCACGTAGGACGGTTGAGAGTCCCGGGTGCATGGCTCCAGATGGGCCACATAGGGGGTTTGTCAGGCCTCGTTGGATAAAAGCGAATATGACACTGCACAGATACAACTTGATAGTACCATGTCCCAGGCCTTTGGTACTGTTGCAGAAGGCCACAAAGTAGATCACGAGTTGTTCGGATATCGGAGAGACAAATTCGTGAAGGTGGAGGCTGAGCGAAGCGAGGAAAGCACAGTAAGTTTTAAAGCCTGTGTCGTTAGCCAGGCGTGTGCTCGGAGCCAGAGCCACATTGAAGAGATGGCGAACCACTGATGTTAACTGAAGATTACTTGCGAGTAATTGGGACATGTTTCGGGGAGTACCCGAGTTGCGGTAAAAGGTGCCGGAACTTTTCCGTCTGAAATCAAGAAAGGGAGTCTGCAATTAAATTGGAAGTACCTGGGATATGAATGGCAGACAGAAGAAAGTTTCCCCGGAGCGAACACCAGGTAAGCCGACACACGAGTTGCATGATGGCGGAGTTGGGTGATCTCCCTTTGTTGATAATGTGCACGGTTGCCATATTGTCGCAATGGAACAAAATACGCTTCTTTTTCCACTCGCTGCCCCATAACATTGTAGCAACGACAATGGGGTACAGCTCCAGAAGTGCAAGGGAGGGGGATTTTCCCGCGGGTGTTTGCATCTCGGGAGGCCACCGACTAGCGAACCAGCGACCAGCGAAATAACCGGCAAAACCTAGGGTAGATGATGCGTCGGTGTAAATGTCCATGTCTGCAGCAGGCGTGACCGAGCTGTCATGGAAAAGAAAAAAAACACCATTCCACTCTTCGAGCGAGAAGGAAGCCCCAGCAAGCCAGGTCCTTCTGGCAATCGGCAGAGAGTTTAACTGCAGCATGGAGGGATTTTCCCGAGCACGCAACAGAGATCAAATGGCCCACGAAAGAACGTCCCAGTGGGATAACCCTCGAGGCGAAGATAAGTGTCCGAGGAGGCTCAAAAGTTCCCGTTTGGTACACGAGGACTTGGCTGAAAATGCCCGCAAAAGTTCGCTGATGCGCACTTTTTTTCTCTAAGGGCAGTGAAGCCTTAGCAAGGGCGGTGTCCAGGGAAATGCCCAGGAAAATCAATTCAGTAGTGGGGCCGATGGTTTTATGAGAAGCAAGTGGGATACAGAGCTTGTTAAACACCTGTGTGAGCAATGCCATAGTCCGCAGCCCCTCCATTTCGTTGCGGTCGATGGTAAGGAAATCATCTAGCAGATGCAAAACAATACAGATATTATAGTTGTTATGCAGGATCCGGCACACCACAGTTGCGAGCTGGTCGAACAGTTTGGGGCTTGACCGTGATCCAAAAACGAGTCTTACGAAGAAGTAGTAGGACCCCTTCCATTTTATGCCATGCAGATGCCACATGTCGGGGCGAATGAGCAGCAATTTAAATGCATCCCTGATATCCGTCTTGCAGAGGTAGGCTACCTGTCCCAGTTCAGTAATGCGGATTGCATCATCCAGTCTTATGTAGGAAAGGGAGAATTTTTCGTTACAACTCAGCTCGTTGAGGCTACGATGATCGGCGTCGTTATGCGGGCTGAATAGGTCCACTATCATCCTCATTTTTCCAGAATATTAACCTGTGGCAATACAGATTGGGTTGATACGTACCACAGGGAATGGCGGTTTCAGGAAAGGGACAATGAGGTAGCCCTTCTTGAGTTCATCATCAATAAGAGCGCACACAACGTCAGGCTCCCTCCTTGCAGACCGCAAATTTCGGCATTCGAGGGAGGAAGTTGGCAGAGACTCCCCTAAGTCCCGAAACCAGTTCGATCACAAAGGTTCTGTCAGGGTAATTGCACAGTTCTGCCTCTAGGGCATCAATATCGATAGGTGTGGAAGCAGCGAGCATATCAGGTGCTAGTCAATTTTCCACTCGCGGACGCTGGTCTCCGGGGGGTTTGTCTTCAGGTGGCTTGCATGCGGTGGCACTGTGAGCGCCGTTGCATTTGCTGCAAATATGGACAAAAGGGCAGTTACGTCGCACACATCCCCTGGCGTCGTTGTAGTTGTTGCATACTTCCGGACCATTGACGATAATTCTAGGACGTCCCATGATGTCAACATTGGCTCGTTGTTTGGAAGGAGCCAATCTATTGCCTGTCCCAATTCCCCCTCTCTGGTAGCGACTGTTAGCGGGCTTGGCTGGTACAGGGGGAGCAAAGGGACAGGTGTTTGATGTATGGTTGAGACTGCTGCAGACCGCACAAGTAATAACTTTTTGGCCAGCAAAAACGAGATAAAAAAGTCATTGTCCCTAATACTCCAGTCCACGATAATATTGGACTGGGCCAAAATTGCAGCTGCTTTGGCAAAAAAAGCAAGATGATATTGGTAAAACCCAATTCCTTCAAAACGTCAAGAGAGATCCAAAATAATCCTGAAGTAAAGGTCCATTTCCTTATGACGATGTGGAAAGCTGTCGCACAAAACCGACTTGAAAACATTAAACGCCATCGAGAATTCTTCAATAGAAAGTAGCCTCGCAAAACGTGCATCATTTGGCTTGCTGCCAATACTCGCGGTATTGTCGAAAGGGTGCCCAACTCGGCCATCAGAGCGTGCGGGCGTGACAAACGGGAAAAGAATTAATGCGAAGTTGACATCCTTACCCTCTAAAATGTCCTTTCTGGTTTGTGCACTGACAGCATCTGTGTAAGCAACCGAATCCGCTGCAATACTAGATCCAAACCCGGCTGTAGGCGTAGTAATGTTCGTGGTTGCGAAATTAAAACCGAACGTGCCTGGTAACTGTCTTTGCGCTGTAGCGGAAGCCAGATTATACGATCCCGGAAGTGGAGGCAACATCGAAAACGTGGTCGCGCCGTCAGATGTAGCATTGGTAGCTCCAGGGCAAGCGCCGCCATCTTGGAAACGGGACCGTTCAATTTGTAAAATGTTCAGTTTTTCATTTAGTGCAGCATAATCGTGGCGTACCTTGGCAAGTTCGGCTGCCAAACTAGCAGAACTTTCGGCAGGAATGCAATCGGAGGCGAGAAGATCAGATGGAGAAGATAGAGTTTCGTTTTCCGTTGCACCACGTGGTCGCGTAGGCGGTGGAGTCGGTGTAGCTGCTGCTGTGTTGTCGTCGCACGTTGGAATAATGGCAATCGCGGTGCTTGAAGCGACGGCCGCAGCATTAGGACAAACGGAAACAGTTCCTACGTCGGCGTGGTTCTCTTTGTACAGTTGCAGCAAACTGGTCCGATTGAAAGCAGTGGGCGCTCGAATTCCTTTGTCCGCTAGCTTCGCACGTAAGTCGGCGGCCGTCCAATTTGCAGGATTGTCGACATCGAGGTTATTGTGTCGTGAAACAGAGCGTGGTCGGCCCCGCTGGGTAACAGGACTCCCACTAGCTGTTGTTCGGCTAGAAGAACGACTTCTTTTCATGGCGATGAAGAGAAAAAATAAAATAAATACATAAAAAATGACGAACGCTGAAATGACGAACGTTCTCAGGATGCAAAACACGCAGCTGAGAAGACCCCAACCGCTAGGCATACGTCTCCCCCCCCCAGGTGATCGCTTCGTGCCGCTGCCTAAACCAGTCCCAGTGCAAGCACTAGTCCCCCATCTAAAGAAACGAAAAAAAAAAAAAATGGAGTGGTAGCAGTTATAAACTCAACTAAAGTCGCTACACAAACTACCAACAGCTTTAAACTGGCTGTGTTACAATATGAAACAAACAAATTATTGTCTCCGAGAAAAGATTAATGATGTGAACTTCGACACAAATAACAGTACCTTTGCCGAAAGTAGTAAGATGGAAAATACATTTGAAAGTCATCAGAGTTCTGGTGAACGTAAAGGAACAGACATCTCTCATCCCGCTTGTATAAACTGTAAAAAAAAACATTATATTTAACAATGATGCTTTCACATTTTTATACAAAATCAGAGTTATGTTTCATGCAGCTAAATTGAAAATGTAGAAGACTTTGTTCCATCTGCACAGAAAGTTAATAAATCTGGTTATAATTTGTTAATACCTAATGGCAACCTAATTTTTCAATTCTAAGAAGGTTGAACCGCTCTTTTCTCAAAAATAAAAGTCAAACCGCTCCATTCCAGCCAATCTAGTATGAGCTTTGCCATCAGGAGAGTTAAGGTACATAGTCTTTAGTCAACTACACTGGCAAAGCGATGAGAACAGATGGAAGAAGAAACCATGTTTTTATTCCTTAATAATAGCCCTAAGTAAGTTTTAGTATTTACTTTAAAAAATTTCAGTATTGACAGCGAATTCACCTAATCTCCTTTTTGATGCTGTTGGCCTTTCCAATGCAAGAACTACAGGGAACAACACCGATACATGAATAACACGCGAGACACTACATTTAGTATCAAAATAAACTAAAAAATATGTCAAGTATACATCCAACATCATGAAAAATGATAAGCAATGTTGAACCCTTGTATTAAAACAAACTAATAGGCTGACAAGCGGTGCTCAGCAATGCAGCCATATCCATGCTAAGCATTACGAGGTACTGCTTTGAATGGACAGAGGATTTCCTTTATGATGACAAGGGATAATGCTAAAGCCACCCTAATCGTGGATGTAACTTGTACCTGTACTAAGAAGCACTTGCAGATCTACGCTCACATTGATTTTCTTTATCCCATTGGTACGTACAACCCGTACGTCTATTTCAAACACACATTATTTACATCACTTTCACGAATGCACTTGTGGTAGAATTTCTTTTGAAAATGCAAAATATTAAAAGGCAAGAAAAGCTTAAGTCGGACTAAAGCATGCCACAGCTTTCACTAAAGAGAGGCCAACAATTTTTCAGTGGCAAAAACACTCAGGGTTGCCTGGTCACAGGATGTTCAACTTTTGTTCGCAAGATACGAGTGCTTCAAAGTGCAAGAAAACTAAACCACATTTTACAGAGATAGAGAGGAAGCGATTTAGCAAAATAACAGTCTTACCATAAACTAAGTGTTTCTACTTGGGAGTGCGTAACTGATTCAACAATATTGTTATTTAATCTCGGCCTATTTATTGTTTTACTCTTTGCACACTGTATTTCCACCTGCTTACTTGAACGCAAACTGAATTTCCAAAAATAAAGAAAATCTAAAACTTGCGCTTGTTCAGTAAGTTGTTTACTTTTGCATTTCACGAACACTTCCAATTAAGTTAATTTTTTTTATGATTTACTAAAGGTGTTGCGTTTCAGATACGAGCCTTGCAATAACGTAAACTTAACGCTTCTGTGCTTGACCACTTTATTTTGTGCAATCACTGCAGATTGACCGATTGTAACATTCACATAAAAAAAAAGTGACAGACATATTAGTACATTCATAGGCAGCTGTGCTAAAGTTGAAAGGATGTAGCAGTACATCCACAGGCACCAAAGCGTGAGTACACTGAGCCAAACGCACCAATTCTAAAAAAGAATTTCTGAAAACTAGTTCTGCTGGCCGAGTTGTTTTGCCCAAGAATTTCTCAGAACAGCATACAAAGGGTTATACTCTTGTGACACACCTTACGCTCTTTATCATCGATGCTGTGAACAACCACTCATGGACTTGTCGACATTTGCCACGAACTGCCTCAAGGCACATGTTAGCAATATGGACGGATTTTTCTTCAGCTCCCATGTGGACGGTAACGTAGGTAGGCATGAACACTTTTGTAGGTTCTAACACAAGCACCTGAAATATGGATAAATATTGTTATTAGAACTGCTTGTTAGGTTACGCGGAGACACAAAGGGACACAGACATAAAGTAATTGCAAAAGAAGTTAATTCGACACTAAAGTTAATACATAAATAGCAAAAAAAATCTTTGCAAATGGGGGCAGCCTGCTGTGTTCCTACCCATCAGCTTTCGCCGCCTGACTTAGAAGAACCGTGCTTGGCACAGAAGAGCGAAGCAGGGAACTGTTCTTGCACAGCGAACTTTGTACGCAGTACCCTGAAGTGGGCTCGAACGTACGCCCTTGAGGAAACTCAGCTCAAGTGGGGAGGCGTGACCTGCTATGCGCAGGATGGCATGATTGTTGAGTAACTGATGTATGTTTAGCCCAACCCTCTACAGCTTGTTCAAACAGGTCAATTTAAGCTTAGTGCCCTGATGGCCTTGTTTAAGCAACAACTGAGCTTCTCTCCCAGTGTGCCATAAAACTATCTCAGTGGGACTAGAAGCTTTGCTCAGATGAAGGTGCCTCACTTGGGCTTTGGACGCTACCAGAGAGGTTGGTTGCAAGATGTCTGATGTGTTTAGATTATGATTTGAAGTCTTTTAATGAAGTGTACAAATAACAAGAACTTATCTAGTTGCACAATGGATGTAGCAAAAACATACGAATATCAATATATATTAAACAAGTTTACTACTAAACCACAGTGAACTTTATTGCATATGACAGTGAGTGTTAAGTATTTGATATGTCATTTAGCCAAGCCCTATTCTGATAAGCCTAAATATTTTTATGGATACTTCCACTGCTGGCAACGCCATATTTTGGTAGTCACCAAATTACATAAAATAACAGGATTATGGGCCCAGAAACATGCACAGGAACTTAAGAAAAATAACATGCTGAAGTCAGAAAATTACATTGTGAAGCATAAGATACACCCCCTACAAGGTTATTGAAAGTGGTTATGCAAATGTGCAATGCAATGGTTTGATGTACTGATACAAGTCCCTATTAGAGTCATAATTACTGGAATTATGTAGAAAATTTCCGCTCATTTTCACAACGAGGACACTTTTTAATGTCCAGCTAATTTTCGGTGGCTGGCTGCCACCATCCTTAGGCACTCCGACTAAAGTTTTTGGCCTCCGTGTGTTCCCACATTGTTGTCATCTGCTTCGAATTTGTAACCGACGCTCCTCGCCTACATAAGTCCAGTAATTATGACTCTATGAGTCCAGTAATTATGACAGTAATTATGAGTGACGAGAACTTCACAGTAAGGTAACGAACGATGTTTTCCTAGATACAAGTCCTTGAAGTTTTTTTGAAGTGTTTCAGTAACTCTAGTAGCCTTTGAAGTTTACTTGTTGAGAAATACAAAGTATTATTGCCAATTCCAAAGTACACACTGGAGAGAAACCGTTAAACTGCAAGAAGTGCAGCACACCCAAAAGCCATGAAGGTATAAAAATGGTAAATTGAAATTATGTAGTGAAGAGAAACCCCAGTGAAAAAAAAACTAGTGTAGTGGAGAAAGCCCACTTAAGTACAAGAGATGTGGGAAATGTGAGAAACCCTACAAGTGTAATGTATGGGGGAGGCCACATGGTTTAGTGTACTACAGCAGTGAGATGCCATACAACTGTACTATAAGGAATGTACCCACACTGGGGAGAAACCAATCATATGTGAAGAGCATGCAGCATCAAACACCTATCATAGATATTGGAGAAAGGTGGCACATTTATATATGGTAATTATATTACTATTTGGTATATGGTTAGGCCTATAGACAATGACTGCATACACAGTGGTGAGAAACCATACAACTGTTAACTTTGTGCAACAGTCAATCGCTATTGAATGTTAAACATAGTGGAGAAGGGAGGTACACATGTACTGTATATGAGTAGTTACCAAAGGTGTGTAATCCCATCTACAAGCATGGTATATAATTAACACAATGTTTCATGAAGGGGAATACAATAGTGGTATTAATTTGCAATTTCCCAAATTAAATGATAAAAACTCATTTCAATTCAATACGCGAATGTTTAGTTTAGAAACGGAATTATTTGGGTTTATAAATACAATTACTCCAGAAGTCAAGCCTACCGCAGAAGAGAAACATCTTCGTATTACCCGCCAGTTTATCTTCAGGGAATCTCGAACGTTGCCGTTAGCGACAATCGCCTTAGGTGTAAAGGCCCACCATGAAGATCCTAATTACGAATTGTACGAAGGCAAAGAAAGCATCAGAATCCTTGTCAGCCGTATATGAACCAAAGTCAAGAGCCCGCATTGGAATACATACGGAAGGGTCAAGAAGAAACCATGGCCAAATACTTATTAAGAGCACAGAATGTAGTGACGGACTTAGCCAATGCAGGGAAGATTATACCTCAAGAAGAGCTCGCATACCAAATGCTATGTGGTTTACCAGAAGTATGGGATTCTCGATGCTGTACCAGATGCCGAGTACATTCCAAAGCCTATGAAGGAACATCTACTGAATGCATTTGAGCGACAGAAGCTTACGACACAAATCGGACCAATACACACAGTGAAAGTTTATACCTCGTATCATGACAGAAGACCTAAATACTGAAGAAGTAATCGAGGAAGAGGTACCGGTCAGAGACGAACGATGGGAAAGAGCCCGAATTGAAGATAAGCATCGAGGCCTAAAAGATTCAACTGCTATGCCTGTGACAGCAACGGGCATTATGCGAGAAATTGCCTGAACCCTAAGAAATCATTACCTAGGGAAATCAACTCTCAGTAGTTAACGAGGAGAAAAGCACCAAATGACGCAGCAGCTTTATGTGTGGATGCCCTCTTGCCATCGTCCATGGAAACGGAATGGACTTTGGACATGGCTGCAACACATCATTTTTGCAACCGCACAGAATGGTTCTCCAGGCATACAACAGTACAGATTCAACTGGCAGCGTGAGCAGAAGGCACATCATCAATAAGTGGCATCGG
Source organism: Lithobius niger (assembly GCA_023313725.1). Classification (NCBI taxonomy): domain Eukaryota; kingdom Metazoa; phylum Arthropoda; class Chilopoda; order Lithobiomorpha; family Lithobiidae; genus Lithobius; species Lithobius niger. The sequence goes on from JAHWFP010013558.1 coordinate 11,686, forward strand.
CGAAATCAATTTACTCGTGACGAAAAGGAAATACGGTTCCCGACTGACCCTACGAGAGGTCATTCATGCCCCAAAAATGAGGAACTTGGATCTCCGGTCTCCGAGAGTATCATAATGGACTGAAGATAGCCACCAATGATCAAGGATTGATCATGAGAAATTCCAATGGAAGGATTTATGCCGAAGCAACTCTGAAAGGTCAGTATTAAAGGAAGACCCTTACGCGTAGAAGCCCCCGACAACAATGAAGAGCTTAATGAAAAGAAAAATGCTTACGTATCAGGAGCAATTAAGAAGACAGAACCAATTCCCTCCAGTCTCGAAAAGAGTGTGCAACTAATAAGCATCATTCATCAAGAAATTGGACCATTTAATCAACACACTAGTGTACACAACATTGACCCCACATATGGTCAATTAAATTGAGACAGGTTGCAATGATTTGATTTCGTACTGATTACAGTAATTCAACAATAAGCTGGGAGATTGGCATTATTATGAGATCTTGGACTATTTATATGCAGGATCGTTAAATTAACGGCTGGTTAAGAATGATTGATTGGTGCATCATGATTATTGATAGATAAACACAACAATCCTAATGAATTATACTCTATGAATACTTGGCTCGTTATGGACGCTTGTCCGTAAGTATCGCTCGGATGTAGCCTGTCTCCAACCCGGCTTCCATTAGTCACATGCACGGATTTCCACTTTCCGTGCTTAGCTTGGCCTTGAAGAATGCGCTGGCGTGAATTAAGTAAAACACTACTGATCTAGCAACATTCCTTTGTGCCGTTTTATACATGAGTGTTATCCAATGAGTTAATTACGCTACAAATACCGATGGTACGGACGAGTTACTTTGGTTTTCATTCATTTTAACTTACTTTTTTTGTAACGCAGCACCAAAAGTGTTTCAGTTACTTCAAACTAGCAAATTTTCGAATGCTATACTGGCATTCTTACTCAGGCTTGGCCAATGAGACACACACGCACCAACTGCCCTACTTCAACAACAAACGTGATGATTCTAGTTCCCCCCCCCCCCCACCTTCCCCCTTCTTCATTGTATCAACTTTCCAGAGTTGATACAATGAAGTTGATACAATGAAGAAAGGGGAAGGGGGATGGGGGGATTTGAATCATCACAATCGTTGTGGAAGTAGGACCGTGTGCGTCTCAATGCCCAAGCCTGAGGAAGAATGCCAGTATAGGCATTCGAAAATTGCTAGTTTGAAGTAACTGGAACACTTTTGGTGCTGCGTTACAAAAAAAAAGTGAAAATCAATTACACTACTTCGGATTACAATGGTCTTGCCGCAACTTGGTCTGTTTTGAAAAGGGTTCCTAGTTGTATTTATTCAACTGGAGCCAAATTGGTCTCTGAGAATAAATATTTGATTCATGTTTTAATAAATGTATGATATCTATGAAAACATGCCTAATTAATTAGCTGTATTGTTTCTATTATAAAGACCAATTAAGCCTTATAAATTCCTTACAGTCGGAGGAGTGAGTTCATTATCGAACGGCACACCCATCTGCGAAGCGTGTAGACTAGGAAAATCTACCAGGGCAAAACACATTCATCTCTGAGCGAGAGAAGCGCCAAAGCCCTACTGGACTTAGTCCATGCCGACGTATGGGGTCCCTCGCCAGTGAACTCATATGGTGGTGCTAGATACTGTATACGTCCGAATATAAGACGCCTCAAATATAAGACGAGTAGTATTTTGGGGTTCGCATGTTCCAAAGAAATAAATGGCTGCTATTATAACACAGGTGACTTTATCAAGGCTTTCGTAAGGTTTGGTATAATATTTATTAGTTTGTATACTAGTAAATTCCCCTGGTCCTGGATTCAAAACCCAAATTTTTAATAATAGCTTCGCCTTTGGACTGCTTCCTGAGGCCTTTTTCAATACATATTTAGTTTTTGCTAAATAATCCAAAAACTAGTTGAGCAACTGTTATGAGATTAGCACCATTGGATAGCTCTCGGAAAAACGATGGAAATGGTGTATTCAAACGTCAAAATCTGCCAAATTTGACCGAGTTAAGGACTTGAACGTTATTTTAAGACGATGCTGCTATTTTAATGGTGTAAATTTAAAAAAAAAGTACCGTCTTATATTCGGAAATATACGGTATGGTGGCGTGGATGATTTTACCAGGAGAAGTGTGTTGTAATGAAAGCGAAGACCAAGCTTTCCAGAAGTTCCAAGCATATAAGCGTGAAACTGGCCGAAAACTCAAAAGATGGTGGACAGATAATGGAATGGAATTCTGTGCTAGGTATTTTGAAAGAGAACTAAGCCACCTGGGAATTAAAGCCGAGAGGACAAATAACTACAGTACCGTAATGAATGGAGTGTCAGAACAACTCAACCGGTCGTTGCTAGACACTGTGAGGAGAATGCTCATCTCACCAAGACTCCCGGGAGAATGGAGGCAAGAGTTACGATCGCTTGATTATAATTGAAAATCACCTGGTTATAATCAAGGACCAGGTTGACACAAAACTGTTGATATATAAGTAAAAATTCGCCAAGGTATTATTAAACCTTTGTTTTTTGAAATATTCGAGTAACTTTGCTTCGTTTTTCTGAAGTACAACAGAAATTAAACAACAAAAATAAAACACTGCTGTGGCATCTTCTGCACTCATGGAACGTACGTAATCGTATGTCATATGCTTTTTGGCCTGGTCCATACAAAATACGCAATTGACTTGGGAAACCAAAGTAGTGCCACATCACCCACACACCTAACCTAACTTTACTAAGTAATACTATGGTAATAACAGCTATTTCATTGTGCATGTTAATACTAAAATTTACACTTAGTAATCGCATTAATAACATTTTAATCTTTTAATACTCAATGGATCTATATGAATTGGCATTTTGGCAGTAGCAACAGCAAGTAAACAATTGAGCAAACTATGTCATAATTATTGTTATACTCTACATCTTATTAAAATCCGATTATAATCAAAATAATCTGATTAATTCGATTATTTTAAAATAAACATGATTATTTCCAACCTGCTTTTAAACTGGCATTGGGTTAAGAAGATGCGGTACTTAATAGACATGTGCCTTTACAACGCTTGCTCACATCAATACTTAAGGCTGTGCGCATATATAAATATCGAGAAGGGCAAAGTGCAATACTACTGATCTAAATTCCTAGTGGAATTACAATAATAATACAAGAATAGTTAAGGGCATTCAGCACCGCAGATGGAAAAGCAGCCCTAATGTAATTATGCAGCACCAGGTGTTCCTAGTGTTAAGTGTGACGCCACCACAGATGGGAACCACCCTTCAGGTTTTTAAAATTGGAGCTAGACCAACATGTTTTAAAAACAAATGTCATAGCACACAGAAAATACCAAATTAATAATGATTCTACTATTTTACAGCAAAACTTACTGGAAAACGGATGGAATCTGTACACTCTTCTTTTGCTGCTTCCAAAAAATAATCCATCCAGAAACTGAATACCTAATATAAAGATAAAAACAATTAATTGTGGTACTTTGTTCAGCTCAGAACCACGCTGATGCTGTTCAATGAATAGCGATTTTTTTTAAAACTTGCGTTAAATTGGCTCAAACGTGTTAATAGGCACACATAAAATTTGTTCACTTATGTTGAATTTGTCAACTCAATTGGGTCAAATAACTAATTTGTAATTCTACCAAAAAGCTTAAATTCAATTTTCTTCTAACAAAATACCAAGAGACTGTTACTACGTTTAGGTTATGTTATTCCTACTTTTTTTAATATTGCTATCTCTACTATGCAAATTTAACCGTTTCCTTCAAGTATATTCTTTTATACACTTCTCCACAAATCACAAACATATGCATTTTTATAAGTCTAGTGATGTCGCACTTCAATTACTGAAACGTAATTAGTAAGCAGTTAGTTACGTTTTTGAGGTCATGGTCTTAAGCCTGGATATTTTAAAATTAAAAAAAAAAAACTTTCCATAGTGCATTACACTTCAAAAGTTAAAACTTAATTTCTAACGTGATGAACGATTTTTACTGAGGAAATGGGGTTGAAAGTTCTCGTAAACATAGGCGAAGTACATCGTTTTAGTGAAGTGCAAAGAAGAAAACAGGAGCTTCTCCGCTGCTGCTAACAACTTGTCTGCATCCACGATAACTTTTAAAAGTAGTATCAGATTTATCTCAAATTATCCATACGCGTTTTAAGACTAATTAAGTTTGTAAAAAATAAACAAGGGGTTTCAGGATTTTTTACAATCAGAAATGCAGTATTATTCAGAGATAAAATATACAAAGAAATAAACGAAGTTAATCAGAATTAACATCAGGGTGGCGTAAAAAGTTCATGATGAAATGCCGTGATTTTTTCAGGTTTTCCAGATCAATATTAACACTTTTCCCCGATTTTTTTTTTGGTCGAAGGAAGGTGCAGTACAGGCCTAAAAATTTTTTTTCACATTTTACTCAAATCACAATAACTATATCGCATTGCTTTGCTAAATCAAAAATTGCACCCTGAATTTTCCAGACTTAATAAATTCCCTGAATTTTCCTGGTTTTCCAAGTAGAACGCCACCCTGAACATGCAACAACACAAAAGATTAACACATAAATTAACTGCTGAAGACCAGTAATAAATAAACTGAACCAATACACCAAACTCACGAGTCTTAAGGAAGAGTGAGGGGTCATTAAATAAAGCAGAGCTCGTTACATTTCGGACATTTAATAATAACGGATTTTAAAATTCCTGGCAGTAAAAACAATTAACCAATATATAAAGAAGAATTATTTCCCATTTTACATAACGATATACAAGGAAAATGACCCAGCAAGACATGTTGTGACCTAAGGCAATAATGAAAATGCCAGCTGCACAACCCAGAGACTCCAAAACGTTGTGGGCACACGAGAAACATAGAATCATAGGGTTCAGTTACATACCTGTTCTTCAGGAGGAGTTTCAGGATCATCCGTTTTTTTCCGGAATTTATTTATAAGAGTTATGTTTCCAATAGTAGACTTCAAATACCTAAAGAAAGATAATAATATAAGAAGCATGGTCATTTTTAATACTGACTGGCTGTAATATAATAAAAAACAATAACAGATCAAAATTAAACATACAGGTAACTTAGGAATGTTATGTTAAATGTTGGAGTTCTGTAACGTGTGTTCAATGTAGAAGCTAAACTTGAAGTAGTTAAACCTTATTTAATGCGGAATAATCTTGACAAGATTTGGGTTACATTATTTTGTACATTCTCAACACAAGAATCAACGAGATTAGAACACCGGGCTCTGAAGCCCTTGACTTTTATATGCTCCGGTCGGATCCAGAGCTCCACCGGACAACCAATCAGCTCCCGAGTTCGTTAACCAATCCAGTTCTTGGTTACAAAGTTTTCACCAATCGTGGCCAACAATACTTGGCCACGTTCTCCTGCATGCCCGCTCATGGTTTTGGCGCAAAACCTAAAAGTCCTTGCTGTTACACAACGATTTTGGCACCAACAAAAGTCAACCACAACACAACAGCACACAAGTAGGTACGAGGGTGAGCCAATGTCCGTTACAGTTCGTTTAAACTCGTGCATTTTTTTTAGGTCATTGTCTAACGTTTAAACAACATGGATGAAAGTCAGTGTCCTGTTTGACAAATACTTTCGTGTGTATTTCGAAAAATGGTTAGCTTCCGTGGCAGCATGGAAAGCAACAATCAGTCAAGAATGAATTTAATTTATTTTTTAATTAAAGCACAAGCATACAGCCCATTGGCTTTTATGCAGGACAATGTTTTTATGGGGAAGGTGGGAACAATCTGAATCAAGTTTTTATATCAACAAAAACATGACCATTTGTTAAAATGGTAAAATAAATACGGATGTAAACCTATATTTATGTTGCCTTTTGGACTTGTCAGACTGTCTGAGAGGGAAGTGACCTTGGAAACCAAAGACCGAAGTTCTACTGCTACGTCAAAGGAAAGACCATAGGTAGACTGAAGTCCTATCGCTATGCCATACTTGAAATGGCCTTAAGGCAGTGTCAATATGACTTAGCGGTAAAGCTACGGTCTATAGTCTCAAAGGTTGTGGGTTTAATTCTCCGCTCAGGCAGTCTGACATTTAACCCTGTCGGGTCCAACGTCATTTTTATTGTTTGCTGCGAAAAAGACCACAGCAAAACATGGCCGCTATAAACTTGTTACATGCCTCAGTAAAATAAATAGTAGTAAAATAACTATGCGGTCTCCGGGTATAACAAATTGCAGACGTAATAATTATATTGTAAATCATTGCACAAAAATATACTAGGAACCATCGTATTACGTTTTCATTATTAAAAAAAAAATTTAAGTTTGCTACGTAACTGCGCTTACGAAAATATTCAGCTTGCAGTACCAAGGAGACCTTGAAATGATAACACCCACTGGTTTTTCCTCCAATATGTTCCTCCGTTTACTGCGTCCGGAATCGTTTTTTGATGTTTTTAATACCATACAAATAGTTTAAAATTGTCCCATTTCCTCGTCATCATGATTGTTGAAAGCGATCCGCTTTCAGCTGCCATTGTGCTCCTAGCCGGCTGTCCGTAAAAGACGAGCACGTGCTAGCACCAATGGCTGTGACCTTGACCCGCATCGCGTGACTGGGCCCCATTGCAAGCAATGGTCACGTGCCATGAACGAATTAATCGTAGCTCGTGACACTGACAGCGGTTCAAAAAGGTCGTTAAAACGGACAAATTTATTGAATAAATGCAGTGACCTAGAAGTTGATGACTTCATTCAAAGCAGGCATGGAAGCGGGGATTCCCAGCTTTCTAACGCAACCAAGATGGCGGCCGTACATTGCGTTGTTGAGTGAAGGAATATCTTCAGCAAACAAAAGCAATTTTAACATCAATTTTGATGACCCTACCAACAAAAACATCAATTAAGGTAATTAAAAGATACTGTAATATTTAATTAAATAAACCGAAAATATACGTCCCAAAACCTAATTTAATCAGAATTACACGTACGTTGTACGCAATTGGAATTTTTTTTTGCAACGGGGCTATGAACTAAGATGACGATATATGATTCGTCAAGCGTTTAGATACGGTTTTGATGCAACGATATAACGTCGTTTGGACCTAAAAGGGTTAAGCCCAAAAGGCAACATAAATAGGTTTGCATCCGTATTTATTTAACATTTCTCGAACCCCTTCGGCTTTCAGTCCTGTTTAATGTTAAAATGTTTTACATATTTTTTTCTTTTCACAGTTGTGCTCATAATAATTTATGTTGATCGCTAGCCAAATTTCTTTCTCACAGCTACCCTCGTAGCAAAGAATTCAATTTCTAGGCAAGCATATGAATTAAGACATGTTTGACTAAAAATTACAACTGGCTGCTCCGCAGATTTCAACGCAAAAATACCACTGTCATGTTGACTTAAGCTGGAGTATAACATTGTACAGGTCAATGGATTATTGGTTTCCAAGAAAAAGCTATTATGTCTAATCCCCTGTCCACTATTAACAACAAAAGATATTTCATTCATTTGATTTTAAGGAAGAACCAAAGTCTCCTTTCAATCCAACAATGAATCGTTTACAGAATAACAGAAAATTTGCTCCTCCAACTGAATAATCTCTTCGCTCTGTATTCCGTAACCTCAGCCAACACGGCTGACCATGCAACGCACAATTCCTACCAATACTAGATTGAATTGAGCGAAATACGTGTATGCACGCTACCAACATGACTACTAGGAACGTAACACATTCGTTCACTAGAGATAATCCGTACAATGCCAAATACTAGGTAGATGAGCTGTTGGGTCAAGTGCACTTGACACTCATGGGGTGGTAGAAGCGGTTTTTTTTTTTAGC
>JAHWFP010013558.1:21382-37600 GCA_023313725.1 Lithobius niger
AAATAAATAAATAAAATACCTAAGGCAGACTTAGATGTCCCCTTTAGGCTAAACAGTGGTTTCATTTGATTTCTACTTTATCAGGATTACTAGCCCAACGTTACATTACCTTCTCAGTATAACGCACCTCTGAAAAACATTTTTTCTTACAGCAAACTATTTGAAAATATTTAGTTGGTCACGTTTTATTAAATGGCGTATTACCAATTTTCCTTTACGTTATTTACAGAGATTTATGACTATTAAATTATTTACCCTTCCGATTAAACGATTAAATTCCATCTGCTTAACTGATCCATGGCAAGTAATTTTTCTGAGACCTCTCGAACTAAGTATCGAAGATTCAAAATCCATCTTTACAACGAAGCTCAGTAAAACGAACTAGTTTTAGATTAACTTAGTCAACTACTACTCACGCATGCATTTTCTGCACGGTAAACACTGATACTTTTTTTCAATCCATCCTCAGGTGTTTCAACCTTCATGACAATGTGTACGGGTCATCCAGAAATTAAAGGAGAGTAGTTTGGCAGCGAATATGTTCTGCACATCCAGATTGATTCCTGCTTTCCGAATAGCCGAATCTTCGGCCATTAGCTTACATACTGTTGACGAGTGCCCGTCGTGTTTCGCATCAAGGCACAAGCCACAAACTTCACCCATGACAGCAATTAATTTACCATGAGAGACTAAACCAGGATTTTAAATAATGTGGGTCACCAAAAAAACAATAATTAAAAATCTAAATTTTGTAAGGGTTAATAACAAGAAAATGTAGCTGGTGATTGCTCTTCACTACAGTACATAACAAAAATGTTGAAAATAATTTCAAAGCAAAGTATGCTTTATTCAGTTTTTCACACTCTCTACGATAAATTTTGAAATAAATTTAATTAAGGTTCACTACATGGAGATTTTTTGTACATAAGAACTCTATTTACCAAACTATTCTTTTGGCGTACTAACTTGTTCATTATAATAAGACTGCAGTGTAATTTCAGACTACGATGCCATGTCTGGAAACCATTGCAAAAATTAACAGGTGCAATTCTACTAACCAACCAGCATCGTATAAGGTCATAATGGTAGGTTTGGTACCTGTAGTAATTGTAGAAATCTGAGAGCCCCATATTCCTTAGCTTACTGGTATGTAGATTTGAGTTGCAGCAAAGAATAACATTACACTTTTATTAAAATACACTTCTAACTTTCAACTTCCTAAAATTACCTATGTGCTGAAGTTCTGTAGATTTAGCAAATTCATTGCCTGCAATAACAAGTAGCGTAGCAAGGTTGATTCCTGCATATTCATTAGGCTGTACTTCAAAACCTTTACGGTACCTGCAACAGACAAATAACTACCATAAAAAATAACACAAAAACAATTCATTTCACTCTCAAATTCTAGCAGTGGTCAAATTGCTACTGCTACCCTCAGTCTGTTGGCAAGGTAGCCTGATGGTTGTCATGAGTACCATGTTTATGCAAGAGTTATCTGGTACGAGCCTGACCTTAACCTCTAATTGGGCTATGTGATGCCTCATGCTCATGTTGATTACGGCTTGTGGAAAATCCTAGAAATTTCTGATTGGAATTAACTATCAAAATTATCCCTTTCCCTTTTCAGCGCCATGACTTGGGCTGGAAGTAAGACAGACCCTAAGGCACCCCGAGTCTATGATCGAAAAATAACGAAAGAGTTGCGCTATACTGTACAGATATCGGTACTCGGTAGTTGTCACTTTACAAAGTTAACAGTATTACCGTCAATCGTGTATTGAAAGCCCAGTTAAAGCTAAAGCCCACCCCCTAAAATGCTGTAAAGTCAAAATCATGAAATAGTGGAGTTAAAAGCCACCCCTAAAATTGTTGTTTTTCTACGAAAAATTATCTAAAAGTTATATGATGTGAATAAAGATATTACTGCTTGCTATGTTTACTGGCCCCCTTCTCCCTCCCTGTAGTAATAGTGGACTCTTCCTTTAGCTCCTAGCACCTGCACAACGCCTGGGCATCTCTCACCTAAGCCTTCTCCCTTCTTCACAGCAATTAAAAGGATGTAAAAATTGGTCTTTCAGGGATCGTTCAAAAGCTTCGAATTTTCTGTAATAGATGTCCAGAAAGGTTAGAAAATTGATAATGCTCGATTTAAAGCCCCCCCCCCCATATTTTTGCGAAATTAACTGCATAAGCTCATGGGCATTTAATTCGCGATTTACGGTACATTACTGAATGACAGTTTAGGCAAAAGTGAAATTTGACCATATAAAATAAAACATAAAATGAAAAGTCTACTGGGCTGGTTACTATATTACTACACCAAAATTCCGTAGCAGGAATTACTCAGAAAGTTCATATCAAGTTTCGTGAATGTTCAGGAATAAATACGTACAATTTCAGAATTAAAGAACACATTTTACCAGCATTCCGGCACATTTTAGGCAGACTATGCTCGTTTGTCTTCATCAGGCACTACAACTTGTTAGAACGCTTCTTTCTACATCGTCACCATATCTATTACTATTTGAATTCAGTGTACCAAATTGGAACACTGAACTCAAATACTGTAGTAATACACATGGTGACGATGTAGAAACAAGCTTTTCAACAGTAGTAGTGCCTGATGAAGACAGACGAGCATAGTCTGTTAAAAATTTGGACGAATACTGTTAACTTGTATTCTGTAATTTCTGAATATACTACACCAATTTATTAGATTGGTGAAAAGGCGCATCACTGACAAGAATTGTGAAGGACGTGTCATACATTGTTTAGGAAAGAGTAGGAAGCCAGTCATTGTAAGGTTCTTGAGTTTTAGTATGTTGTGCCAAGCACCAGACGCTACAGCAGTATTTACATACATAAATCACTATCGAAACTGACACAATATCATGCGTTGTAATAACAGGCATCAGTCCTGCGAGTATTAACGTACTGCTTGTTGCCAGGGAATAACCGATCGTCTGTTTGTTGATTTATTTACGATTCTAACAATGTTTGACAGTACTGTAGAATCTGGATTAACCTAACCAATCACGACCACATGATGTTAGGATAATTGAATTATTCGGAAAATCAAAAATAAACAAAATAGTAAAATCACTTTTATTTGAGTAGGATGAAAGTAGCTCATAGTGGAAATAAGATGACTGCCTACCAATGTATTGCATTTTGCAGGCTTTGCATATCTGAATGCCCAGACTCTACAAACTGGTCTTTATAAATTCTTCCACATAGGCACAACATATCGGGAACATGGTTTTCCTTTTTTTGTAAAGCTTTTGTGATAACTCCTAGAGCTTTTTCCCGATCTCCTTCCTTATTCCGCCTGGAAATACAAGAACATAATATGAGCATCACTAACGCAAGTACTGTAAATGGCTTTAAAATGGATTTTGTAAAACACATAGTACAGTTCTATCACACAAAATTGATTAAACATTTATTCAACCCTGTTACTTTGCTATCTATGGGATCTAGTTTGGCGTATTCTATGTTCATATACCCCATTTTAAATCAGTTTTAACCCTTTATGGAAGGACCCATGCTGTTTTAAATAAACAGCTTTGTATTGGTCAAACACCAAAAACTTCCAACCAATTCTAGTAAAACTATAAACAAGATCTGAACGCCAGTTCATTTATGAAAAAACACCTTTACCTTATTTTAAGTGCATGAGTAGTAGGGTTATCATATTCAAAGCCTTCATGAATTCTACGAAAGGATGAGTGAGTATTTCATATTGATATTTACCTGTTTAATGCGAATGCATATAAATATCTTATGGCCGGAGTACTAATTAATTTACTATGATTGGGGAGTGTCTTCAGATCGTTCACGAGATTCACCATGGCATCATAGTCCTGAAGTCAAACAAACAATATTAAATGGATGATCACGATACTCCATAATACCACAATGAATTAATATAAAACGAAAACATTTTATGCCCCCTTGTGTGTATTCAATTATTTCATTACTAAAACACTTCTGCTTCAACTTAACGGTAGAGTCGAGTTCTGTCATTTGTTTTGCTTACTATCTGCAAATTACTACCCTTTAGTACTAGCTTAAATGGCTTAATTTAATGCTCAATTGCCCAAACTTAAATAATTTGAAATAAACAAAGCTTTGCTTGGCTTTCCCACCAGATGCCGTCATGTATGCAAAAACGAACCATCATACTTACAATGTTCCAAAATATTCAAGACACCAAATCATGCTCAAATTCAAAATAAACAAATCCTACCGAATGCTGCCTATTTTTGATAGGCTGAATTGACTAAAAGATGAAAATAATATATTCCTCCAATCTTCATCAGGCCACCACAAGAAGCGTATTTAGAAGATTTACATTGTCCGCTGTGCATCAATCGTTGTGTATGCTTCCTTCCAAGCATGCACGTCTATATTGGTTTCCAACAAATGCTTTGGGTATTGCCATTGTAGGACGATGCTATTTGTGCCCTGCAATTTTTCGAAATCGCGTCCAGTATTATTATTTACTTAAGCTGTTAGGATGGTTTAATCAAATGGTTGGAATAGTTGAGGAATTGTGGTTTTTCAAAAGGAGTTAAAATTATTTAATTATTTAGGCAGTTCATAGGCTATTGTGTTAGGTTACTGCCATTTCCTGACGATTGTTGGACTTGGAATTCTTGGGTTTCTTTCTGGCCAACTCACCGTAAGGCTTTCTTTGGCAGCTTTCACAAACTTTCGTAAAAGCGTCGCGTATAGATTGCTTCGTGATATGTTATGTTTTATATTTTTTATTTGGAGGTCACTCTTACACGTAGATGTTTGCTCGACGAAAGTATTAAACAAGTTTTTAGCAGCTATCCATGCCAAATGTGAGCCAATTCAATCGCGGGGCAGATGAGCCGATTGGTTAAGTTAGGGTGAGTCATCGGTCGACGCCGTTGCTTCTCAAGTGACTGCACGTGTAAGTCAGTGTTCACCTATTTTCAAGAAGCTGTTGCATACCAGTTTTACTGGAATATTCTAATCCCAAGTTGTACAACGCAGAGTGTGCTGGTAGCAATTGGCAAATCTACAAGATGACGGCTCCTTCACTTACGGCGTCAGGCTCGATCGTTCCAGACGAATACAGTCCATGAAAGGGTTATTGTTACACTCCATTGAATTGTGTGGCCCGTGTCTATGCAGTGAGATGAGAAGCAGAAGCTATTAGTTGCGTCCTGACTTCATACATCTGCCATATGCTGGCTCACTCTTGTGTGTACCCTTTTGCGTGTTTTACCAATATATGCATCATCGCACTCATTGGATGGCACTCGATACACTACTACATCTTCCATCACCTTCTTCTGCCATGATCTCATAACCTTTTCCACTTGTTGTTCCACTGGTTTTCGTATGAGCATCGATTTCAAGTTGTTTCCATTTTTAATATAAGACTTCAGGCCACACTTCAAATCGTGATGTATTTGTTCACTCAGCCCAATCACAAATGTAAGCCCTACACTCATCGTGTAGGCATCTTCAGAAATATGATGTGCACTATTTTCACTCTCTCCCTCGGAGGGTGTTTCCTGATTTCCAACCATTTTACTGAGCCTACCAGGGAAAAATCCCCAATTAACAAACTTTCCTTTGGCGGAAAACAGATGTAAGTCGGCAATCTGCTGAGTGCTAGATCGCTTCACGATGCTGATAAACTCATTTCTGGCGATATCACTATTTTGTCCCATTGGGTGCCCATAGTCGAAAGTTAAGCCACGCTCAAGTCACTGTTGGTTTCGTGTAGGGACTACAGATAAGTGAACTTCCTTGATTACACCTAATCAACACATCAAGAAAATGTATGGTGTCAATTTTCTTCCGCACGCAAGTGAAATTCAAATCTTCTTGCCACACATTAAGCTTTTGAAGCACTTGGGTAACCTTTCTACACTTCATCACTACGCACTTTCTACACTATGTAAGTATATCGTCTACAAATCTCTTCCAATACTCCATGTCAGGCTCAGTTTCACGAATATAATAATCAAGGTGTTGAAGCATCATTTAAGCCAATATGGGTGAACAAGAAAACCCCATCGGTGCTCCGCATGTTTGCCAGAATGTCCTTCCTTTGAAGCTAAAGTAAACGGAAGCTAGCAACACTTTCAGTAGCACCCTATCTTTCGCAAATTCTTCCTCTGCAATGTCAAACCGCCTTGCTAACTTCTCAAGCATTTCGAGAAGTCCGTGACTTAGGCAGGGAAATAACTTCTCAACGTAAAAGGAGATCAAGATTTCGTGCTCCTTGAGCACTACGTTTTTCACACTTATCATCAGGTCTTCAGTGTGTCGTAGTCGACACTGATTTTTAACAAGCTTTTTTCGCAAGCAACCAGTCAAAGGAAGCCTTTGGCTGATGTTATAAGCCTCAGTGGCAGATTGGTCTTGTGTGTTTTCACTTGCGCGAAAATCACTGGCAACTTCTGCGGTAGGCTCGGTGTAAGAACCTTCACCCCCTTTTTCGTGAGGAATTTCACTCTAAGTCTCTCAAGACTGAATTCAAAGTCATTCAGGGGTCTGTTTCGTAAGTTCGACTCATTCTCTTCATACATGCCGAATTCCTGAACGTCGCGGAGCACTCGCACGTCATGATCCTGTGTATCGAGTAAGACTATCATGTTGACTTTACCTGCCTTGATTATTATATTCGTGAAACTGAGCCTGACATGGTGTATTGGAAGAAATTTGTAGACAATATACTTGCGATCCTGAAGCGTAGAAAGGTTACTCAAGTGCTTCGAAAGCTAACGAGTGACGAGAAGATTTGAATTTCGCTTGCAAGGAGGACAAAAATGACACAATACCGTTTCTTGATGTGTTGATTAAGCGTAATCGAGGAGGTTCACTTACCTTTAGTCCCTAAACGAAACCATCAGCGACTGACCGTGGGTTAACTTTCGACTCTGGGCACCAATGGGCCAACTTAGTACTATCGCCAAAAATGAGTTTATCAGCATCGTGAAGCGATCTATCACTCAACAGATTGCCGATCCGGGCCTACATCTATTTTCCGCCAAAGGAAAGTTTGTTAATCGGGGATTTTCCCCAGGTATGCTCAGTAAAATATTCAGAGACCATTGTGATTGAAAATCAAGGAGCATCCTACGAGGGAGAGAGTGAAAATAGCGCACATCATATTTCTGAACATGCAAATGCGATGAGTGTAAGGCTTACATATGAGAGAGCTGAGTGAACAAACACAACACGATTTGAAGTGCGGCCTGAAGTCTTATACAAAAAATGGAATCAACTTGAAGTCGATGCTCATACGAAAACAGTTGGAACACCAAGTGGAAAAGGTTGCGAGATCATGGGAGAAGAAGGTGATGTAAGATAAGCTTGTAACTGTCCCAAACACAGCTGTAGGAGTGTATCGAGTGCCATACAGTGAGTGCGATGCTGCATATACAGTATTAGTAAAACACACAAAGGGGTACACACAAGAGTGAGCCAGCATATGGCAGATGTACGAAATCAGGACACAACTAATAGCATCACATATCACTGCATCGACACTAGCCACACAAATGAATGGAGTAAAACAACAATGCTCTTAACCTTGAATTCTAGGAGAGATCGACACCTGAGGAGCCTAGAATCACTTCTATCCAGCACGAAATTAATTCTAAGAAGCACGTAATGAACCTGCAATAACCATCCAATCCGGAAATCCAGCATCTATTTGCTAAGAGTTTGGCGATTACGCGAAAATGGCACAAAGAAAACACGAGAGAGCGAATACAGTACCAACCAGCGTAGTCATCTGTCAACGAATATGGCAAGACCAGAAACAACGATGCAAACAGAAAGAAGCACTTACTGTGATAGCCTGACGAAGATAGGAGGACTGAAATTTGGTGATTCTACCACAGAACTTGTACGCACAGGAGAATCGAAGTTCTCAGAATAGAATCCGACGAAGCAGTGTTAACTGGTGGGAAGTCCTTCTTTCCTGTCCGACCAATCGGCTCCCTTTATTTCACCATTTGCATACAATTTTTCCTTAATTTATGGAATTTTTGACATCATTCCTGCTGCCGGCGTCACAGCCGGTTCCCTTCCATCCCACTTCCTCCTACATGCCTATTCCCCATTGCTTTCAGCTGGCTGGTACCTACACCTGCACCAGTGGAGGCGGGAGGGAGGTTAAGCTAACAGAGCTTCGTCGGATTCTACTCTGAGAACTTCGATTCTCCTGCGAGAACAAGTTCTCTAGTAGAATCACCAATTCTCATTCAAAGAATCACTCCTCGCTGTGTTAACTGGTGGGACAGAATCACACTAGTGGCGCAGCCCAGCCACTCATCCAGATTGTTACAGCAGGCCGTATACCTGGTTATCCGTTGGCACAGCTTTCCAGCTAGACCCAGCGCCAATTCTTGCTGGTAGTGTGAGTGAAATACTGACGGCGCTGTCCATCGCCATTACCCGGGACAGTGATGCTTCACAACCCGAAGCTGCCACGGCCACCCCCGAGTCGGCCCGGAAATGTGTTACGTACACGCCAGCCTCCTGCCCCTTTATCGCAGAGCCATCTCGCCGACGACTTAAGAAACCCCCGGCCCGTGCGGTCGTATGTAGTGTAACGGACATTGGCTCACCCTCTTACCTACTTGTGTGCTTGAAACGGTAGTCGACTCTTGTTGGCGCCGAAACCATTGTTTAACAGCAAGGGCTTTTTGGTTTTACGCCAAAACCATGAGAGGACGTGCAGGAGAACGTGGCCAAGTATTGTTGGCCACGATTGGTAAAAACTTTGAAACCAAGAACTGGATTGGGTAAAGAACTCATGTGATGATTGGTTGTCCGGTGGAGCTCTGGATCCGACTGGAGCATATAAAAGTCAAGGGCCTCAGAGTCCGGCGTTCAATTCTCGTTGATTCTTGTGTTGAGAATGTACTTTATAATGTAACCCAAATCTTGTCATGATTATTCCGTATTAAACAAGGTTTAACTACTTCAAGTTTGGCTTCTACATTGAACACACGTTACAGTTGGTGGCAGCGGTGGGATGCAATTTTTTTTTCGCCGACCACGTTGCCTTGTTACCGCCTTCTTCAGCTTCGTAACAGCCGTTGAATCGCCGCTCGGTTTGCAGTTCCTCGCTTGCCATCGTCGACCAACTTTCCCAGCTTGACTTCAGCAACTTCTGGCAATTTTTTTTTCTCCGAGATCGCAGACCAAGATTTCTTTATTGCTGTCCAAGTCTGGCTTGAGCTTCGTCCCTGCCGTTGAATCTCCGCACGGTTGCAGTCCTTCGCTTGCCGTCGTTCACTAACTTTTTCCCGGCTTGACGTCTGCTCTTCCGACAATTTCGTGATCTATCTCCGGAGAAACTGCTGGGCTTCGTAGTTCGGCGTACGTCCGCTGCCACCAACTGTAACGTGTGTTCAGTGTAGAAGCCAAACTTGAACAACACACGTTACAGTAGGACAGAAACTGCTGTTCCAACCCGCGTCCAGTCTCCAGCGCCTTTGTACCTCATGACGGCTCGGTCCATCTAATGGATGATCGCTGATACCTCAACGCTCCCACCCCCCTACCCCTGCCAAAGCCTCTGCCTCGTTGCAACGTAGCTGGGGATAAGGGCACCGCTGCCCGGCCGTTTATGGCGACATATGATGAGGACCGCATCGGGTGGCGAACTGCCACCCCTCGCCGACTAAGGCACGCCAGTCCACCTGACCCACTGCCAGCAGCACGCAACCCGTCAACGTTAGGGTTTTGAACGACCCCTCTTGGCATATGCCAGGCCACCTGTAGCCCAACTTCCACTGCCACGACGTCACCTACGCACGCCTGCCGATGCACCGGAGGCCGTCAGAGGAATACCCTTTTTCCCCTTTAACAAATCACCGCTTGACTAAAAAGATGCTTCGCCCCACGAAAAAAACATTTCAATTACACATTTTCTCCCCCTCCGAGGGGGAGGAGGGGGTCCCCCACACCAGTCATGGCCTAGAAAACAGGCCGCTTCCTAGCGTCATCTCCAACAGGGCCGCAATGCAACCAGTATTTCGTACATTAAAACCCCCTTAATTACCACTACCACATTCTCTCCATACAACAACAAAGGGCCACTGATCACCCCCCACCCACGACAACCCCACGGGGGGGGGGGGGGTCACAACCTATTTCTCCAGACCTCTTGATACAGAACCGCGACACACGTAATCCCCCGAAATGCCCGTTATCGAGTTATCTATACCGACAAATCCACTCTTGGCACCCAATGTTGGGGGGGGGGAGGGTTGCGGCCTGTCGTCTCACCTGAAGGTCGGCAGCACTCAATACTACTCTAGGCCCGCCTGCACATACGCTACACGTCTCCAATAAATGGCATACCACTTACCACGTTATCCTCGACGTACTAATTCCTCGATGCACCTTCCTAATTTCTCCTATTTGACAAACACTTCAAACCTCGTACACGAAGTACGGCCACCCTATCTGCATCGTGTGCAAAGTACGATATCACATCAACCAAACCGCCTGCGTTTCCCACCGGGCACCAGTTCCAAATACTTAACAGCCGACTTAACAAAGCCAATCCAACAATAGCCCGAAAAAAATATATATACCGTATATAAAAGAAAAAATGTTCAACGTCAACATTAACGAATGCCTCCGGTACCCACTCTATGCCAGGCGCAACTCAAATTCTAACCAAATGTCGCATGACAATTTTGACATAACATAAACGTCCCAATCGCCTCACGGGAACTTCCTCCCCCACCCCCCCCTCCGCGCCACATGGCACCTTCCGTGGAAATCAACCTAAACTAACAGGACCTGCACGATTTCATTGCGTGTCTCTGTTAACTATTAACACCACCAAAAACCATACGCACATTGCATAATACACGGGAATTCATCACGGGCCTTCCGCCACTTTCGCGTTCGTGACATTTCACACCACCAATTGCGCACTGCAATATTCAAGTCCGTAGACTTTTCACTCAACATTTTTATTTAACCAGCCCCAAACGCTCATTTTTATTCACCTCGAGTAATCAGAATACACATTCTCGCCTCGATTACTCTGCATTTTCTTAAACAACAAGCCTATTCAGCGCCTCGAGCCAGATTACCCTCTTGCGGCGCATGCCGCACTCTAGTATTATAATTCCCATTATTATTATTACTACAGTAATATCATTATTAATATGTTATCATTATTATCATCATTATAATTACTTTGCCTCTTCGAATCAAAACCACTTTCGTAATATGCCTCGCCCATCTCGTGGGCCGAATTTCTAGGGTAATCTTACGCCTCGTCACTTTTACGGTATTCACGGCTCCGAATTTCGTACCAATTTGCCTCGTCCCTTTGACGGTATTTCACTACGCCGTTTCGGACTCATGCATGCAACATTAATTGTAGGTTCTGTGAAAAGCAGTACTCACCATCACTTGCATTTTACTACTTCTAATGACCGGCAAACCTGACATGGACTCCGCCATGCTCCCCCCTGGAATGGGCGTCGTAGTAGACACGCCAGTCCTCACACTAGGCCTAACGCCACCATCTTGATTTCCGTCCGGCTGTTTCCACGCCAAGAAACTCCGCCATCCGTGGCATTCGCAGGATAATCCACTCGCCATAGCACGCGACGTCGGCTTGTTGTCCTTTGACATGGCTTAGACCTTTGACATGTTATACGCTTAAATCAACTCTATAGTCGCGTAACAATCCACGTTTTTGCCCAAACGACACACGACTTGCCGTTACGACGGCAAGAGAGACAATGGGGAATGGGCATGGAGGAGGAAGTGGAATGGAGGGGAACCGGATGTGACGCGGGCAGCACGAATGACGTCAAAAATCGCATAAATTACGGAAAAATTGTATGCAAATGGTGAAATAAAGGGTGCCAATTGGTCAGACAGGTAAGAGGGACTTCCCACCAGTTAACACAGCGAGGAGTGATTTAACATCTTTTCGTTATACAGACTATTGAAAATTCGCAAAATACGATTAAGTATTTCCTATTTTGAATTTGAGCATTCCTTGAAAAAATCTGAACTTTCGACATTCAAAGTAAATGATGGTTAGCTTACTCAGCTGTTTATGCTTTTGAAGCTACATATTCCTTCCCTGAACGAAACTTGGGGTTACTTTTTAAAACTTATGGTAAAATCACAACTTTGTTCAGCAATGACTGATGAGCATCTGCACGCTTCACTTTAATTTTCTACTTTTAACGCCCAACATAACAAAATTAGCTATTGAAAAGCAAGCTGACGCATCCAATCAGTGCTGCCATGTTCAGGCAGGGGCAACTCCTGACATCTTAGGGAAGGAGGGGATGGGAGTAACGAAATACTGATTTAACACACCTGGATGTTTGGCATACATTAATGTACCAAAACGCAACGTAACCAGTATTTGGTATCGATATTAGGGGGTCATTTGGTATTAGGGGGTATGGGCTCCACTTGGGTTGTGCGCTGGGTCCAACTAGATCCCACTAGACCTAGACGAGAAAAGGTCTGGCCCGCCAAAGATAATATATAGCCCTTAGTTACAAAAGATTGGGCACCTCTGCTGTAAACAGTCATTTTTGCATGCACTGTTACTCGAATGGCGTCAGTATAAGCAGTATTTTAGTGCTCATTGAAGCACTTAGAAAATTTACTTCCGTAAAATGAGAACTACCAAAATCCGTCTTGCTTTCCAAAGGTATCGCAAGAAGGTCAAATAAAGACCAACGAGCTGCCTAAACATGATGTTCAGTTGACCTTATGTCACGTGTTAGTTGATTTAACAAACCTACATAAATAAATACAACCTAACAAAAATACAACCTTACCTGAATTTCCCGAAAGGAAATGAGCATATTGAGAACAACATCGCCCGATAGGATGTTAGGGTCGTCCAGCCTCCTTCGCATGTTGTGCAAAGCTTTCGCTAGCTCTTCACCGGTGCAGTTTTCTCTTGCCTTTCGCAAATCGGCCAAAAATTTTTCTTTCATGTGTGCTCTGTAAACGGTACGCATTTGTTAATTAAACCTTAACCATTCACGTTTTAACCAAAGTTAAACTACTGAGTAGACTGATTTATCGGTCAGATTAACACATAAGAAATATGATCACCTTTTAATCGTCGAGGACAATTTAGGATTTGACCCTAGTGCTTAAGCAAACTTGACTAACTGGGAACTTCTAAATAATTGGCTTTTGAAAAAGGAACTATTTGAATTACATAACTTCCTTTACAACTGCTAAGGTAGTTTCGGGACAAAGAGGGATAATTTTATTTGGAAATACCAAGGATCTTTTGCATGCCACAATCCACGTTAGCAAATTTCTGGGGACCTTCTCTTCTCAAATGCACAAGGGTAGGCGGAGGCCAAGATTATATTGAGGGACATACAACATATGTCGTGCTAACCTTACAACCATCTCACTCCCTGAAATTGGATGAAAATTGGTGAGGTTTTATAAATTCAATAAAAATTCCCTCAGAAAAAAGTTGGCTTATAAAACTAGACACCACTCGTATGAAATACACGAGCAGAAAGATGCTGATGCAGTTGCAACGGCTAATTTTTGGTAAATATTATTAGAGTTTACGGTTTTTACTGCTACCAGCAGCCTGTTAATAGATTACCTTCATTAGGCTCACTTAGCTGTAAAAACTTTATCACTGTAATACTATTCAGTATTTATTTGGTATGAGCATTAGTATCTAGTTTCTGTCAAACCAAAGTAATAAGCACCTGTTGGCATTTAAAAAGTTAGAGTCTTTTGAAGTGACAAGGTCACCAAGCTTATTTATTACTTTTTTTGAGTGACATTGTTTGTAATAGACAACAAACATTAAAATTTTAACGTTAAAACGTAGCAAAATGACCAAGAGTCCATTAGTTGGTTTTCTTGCACAAGCTTTGAACTCTAGCATGTCAGTTTCGGACGATTTGTCGTTTTAGCTCAATAATTGAAGAAAGTTCTTACAATGCCTAAACAATGACCAAGGAACTAAGGAATTCAAACCAATAGCACGTCCTACAGTGGGTCATTGAATGCTGCATGTGCTGGTGCAATGCACAGCGAATAAGGGAAGGGCTATGGAAGAAAGGGCACATCACACATAAATTATTTGAGCCTGTACGTAATTCTAGCATAAATTCAGGCTAGCAAGACAAGACAACTTAAGGATGACTAAGCATGTAGTAAGACTACGAAGGGGTGTGGACTGAAAGACGTGCTAAAAGACATGTAGCTGAAGAACTACAAAGATAAGGAGAAGGTCAGTCAACGCACCAGAGAATAAACTAGAAATTGTGACCAAGAATCCACACTTGGAATGGACGTTAGTTCACTGGTCTAGCAAGTTAATACATAGTTTCTTACTTCGACTGAATTTCCACTTCCTGAAGTAGCCGTTTTATCCTGCATGAAAGCTGAACTTTGGTTTCAGAATCTTCGTTAGAAAGACGTTGGCTCGGATCTGTCACAATACACTGGCCTGTATCTAGCGTTTTGTATGTCACAATTGTGTAATTGGCACAAGATAACTGCAAGAAATGTCACAGAGCACTTATTTAAAATTAGTTACTGAAAACAAAGACAGAGCATGACATTTTGTGAGGTCTTCCTACAAAACGACAACTCTGTAGCAGCTACGTAAAAGAGCAATGCAATTTATGCCACGAAGACAGCATGTGATTCTATTTTTCTTGCGTACGTACTATCGCCCAAACCTCATTTCCTCACCGAATCTAAAGGATTTCTAATGGCATAGGTGCAAGCTCGAGTTATTCTGAAAAGTAGCATCATTTCTAAAATTGTTGCGGTCAGAGCTTTCACACAACAGCACTTTCAAAGATGTTTTCCAAAATCAATCTTTTTTCAAGGACTTTTTTTCAGCAGCCCAATTGGCAATAGCTTATTAGTTGTATAGCCGAGTAGAAGATTCTACTACAGCACACTATTGTTTGGAATAGTTACGTAGCGTTTTGAGCTGATCATGTGAGCAGCAATGCTCTTGTTTTTGTAGGCTAACTGACGTATCCAAATTAAGTCAAACTACGTCTCACCACTGAAAAAGTTTTTCGTTATTGTCAAGCTTAGCTACTGTTTTATGCTGCAGACTTAGAAAAAAATCTAAGAAATCTCTAAGATGCTGACCATTTCCAGGAATTCAACACCTTGAATTTTCCCAAGACAAATTCAAGTATTTCAAGGTTTCAATCATTTGTGCGAACTCGGTACTGTGCACTGGATAATGCATCGCCATTCAGGAAAGTTATTTTCCAAATAAGTCAAGTGAAGTGTTAAAAAGATGCACGGAAGTTGTTTTAAAAGAAGTACGGTATAATTTAAATAACAAAAATTGCTGATGAACATAATTTAGCCAACAACAATTTTAAGAAAACAAACAAAAAAACACATTTGGCACATGATAGAAAATCCCACCATATTCCTCACTAAATTGAAGCAAAAAATCCAAATGAACAGCATTTCAACACCAAAACTAAAAGCACCCCTATCACCACGTGAATCTAATGAATGCATTTATCAGTCTTTCACTTTGAAGCAGTGGCTCACCTGAAAATGGCAAGGATTTGGAGGGGGGGGGGGGGGGGACCAAACCACCCAAGACGACCGAAAGCAACCGTAATGTTTTTTTCCTTTTCCATAAGCTCTTACACTACAATTGCTTAGCAACTTTATTCATTCAGTGTGGCCAATGCTCCCCTGTCAACCACCATACAAAAAAGTTTAAATTGAAGGTAAGCTAAGCTTACATGTAATAAAGAGTTTGGTTAAGAAGATTTCTCAAAACTGATATTCCCATAAACTCGGAAGCATTAGTGTCACTACAATGGTGTCATCTCCCTGGTCCATTTCTTTTTGTTTGTTTTGGGTGTGCCAATGTTTCGATAAATTTTGAAGTGCCTGATCACAACAACTCCGGACTGACACATTTCTTTAACTAGCACTATCATGCTCTGACTGTCTTGAGCGCCTGAAATCCACTTACCTTTAACGGAATAGTCAACTCAGAATCATAATCGTTGTACAAGAGAACGTTTTCCTTCATGCCAAAGCTTTCCCTCACACCCAAATGATAGAACAAAGCACTCTGTTGGACTTGAACAGACAAATCAACCAAAGCTACGTCTGCGTTGTAAAATATGTCCAAGACGTTGGTCTCACCAAAATCCAGCTTTTCAAACTGAAAAC
>JAHWFP010013559.1:752-29146 GCA_023313725.1 Lithobius niger
TTGTTAAAACTGACTGAACTCTCTACAAACTATACTGTGCGTGCACTCATCAGTGAAACAAGTCGAAAGCGTTGGATTACGAAAATGTGTAAAAAAGATCCTGAAATGCTCGAACTATTGCAACCTAAGGAACTGAATTATTTGTGTTTCGAGATGCGTCTCATTAGATGGTGTGAAACATATTTGCATACTGACTTTAAATTTGATTCTTTTCTGTTTGAATATTCTGCTCAGTTCCCTTTTATCATTGCATATTTGAATTGGTATCGTAAAATGCGTGCAGATTAAAAATAGTATAAATACTGTTAAATTGTTATTTTGTTGTTATTTTAAGAATGGAGTGCGTTGATTGTAGGTTGCGTCTTCCAGCTGCTATGGTCGTTGCAGGACAGCCTAATTCGGGGAAGACGGAATTTGCGGTTGACCTTATTTTAAATAGTTGTGACTTAATTACTCCAAAACCTACCCAATGTCTCGTAATATATGATATTTGGCAAAAAGCCTACGACCGTTTGAAACAGAATTGCTGCATACCGTTAGTATTCTCTCAACAGTGGATCATGCAATGATAGAAGCTATTGACTGCATTCAAGCCACTATTGTTTTAATCGACGATAAAATGCTTGATAACTGATATTTTTGTGAAATACTTTCATCACAAAAATTTATTTTGTATTATACCGGTTCAAAATATGTTTCATAAAAATTTGAACCATTTCTGTCTGCTCGACTTATATTGTATATATTGTATATTGGACAAAGTCCACGTAATTTGTCACAAGTGAAATGTTTGGGGACGCAATTAGGTTGTGCCAATTTCTTGTGTGCGGTATATAATGACGCAACTCGTAACCCATTCACTCATTTGCTGTTAGACCTTCACACAACGACGGATCCTTCTCTTCGCTACCGTAGTTGTATCTTATCTCAACAACCAATTGTCTATATAAAACAATGAAGAACAACAAAGTGAAACAGTGCATACCTCTCCTCGAGCTGTTAGCATCGCACAAGGTTCACCGCTCCGTGAAAAAAACCCTACTTAATGTCCTACTGTGCTTGACGTTTTAAATAGCTGCTGTCTGAATGTGTTACGAGGTAAAATACCTTTTAAGTATCAACCAAAAAAATAGGTTAAGAAAATATAAAAGTATTTTAAAGTTGTTAGCTACGAAACGTGAGAGCAGGAAAAAAAAGTAAAAACCCTAAATCAAAAAGGTGAAGGTTTTCTTGGTGCATTAATCCCTCCAGTAATCAGTTTATTGGGTAGTATTTTTTCACGCTAACAATGTATAAAAAATGATGTTAACTAACTATCCCGGCGTTAGGCCCTTTGAAAAACCTCTCAGTGATTTAGACCAACAAATAAAAAGTATTTTAGAGCAAGATAATGTTGATGACCATCAGAAGGTTGTGTTGTATCAACAAATATTACAGCGCTACTTGAATTATCATAAACAAGCTAAAGTAAAGGAACCTTTACAAGTTAATTTTAGTAGCACTAGCGCTTTAAATCCGCCAACAACAACTTTAAAAACGGCTGCAACTTCTCAATCAACACCACAGCAGACTGAGGCTAGTGACAGTGAAGATGGTGCATCGGCCAGAAAACCAAGCATTGACGAATTGGTAGAACGGTTCCTATTAATTATAGATCGGTTGTAGCCAAACGTTTGGCAGAAGGTGACATTTCTTGGAACGAAAGGGGTGAGTTATTATTTCAAGGACGACCTATTAAAAATTCGAATGTCGCCGATTTAGTGCATGGCTTGTTCTCGCGCACAAAGCATGCAAAACGTGTTGCTAATAAACTACCAGGCTGGCAATCTCTTAATACTTTATTAGGTCGCGTAGCAACGCGAAGAAGAAAGTATACAAAACCAAAGAAACCAGTTGAGAAAGATTTGGGGCGGTTTGATGATAGTCTACACTTCTGATTATGACGACTTTAAAAGAAATCTACTTTGACCCGAATTCTCCAGGGTCATTAGGGGTAAAGAGAGGTTGTATGGTGAAGCTAAAAAATATGGCTTTAGTGGAAAGCAGGTAGACGAATTCTTAAAATCTCAAGATGCTTATACTTTGCATAAAGACATTAGACACAAGTTTACGCGTAACCCTTTCATAGCTTATCGAAAAGATCAAATATGGCAGTCAGACCTCATTGACTAATATGCTCCTTTCAATAACCATTTTCAATACGTTTTGATTGCAATTGATGTGTTAACTAAATATCTCAGAGCTGTTCCTTTAAAAAACAAATCAGCAACTGCTATGGTTTCCAGTTTAAAGAAACTGTTGAAAGATAAAAAACCAGAGTACCTTCATTCCGACGAAGGCTCAGAATACTGCTCAGCAGCTGTCAGGTTACTTCCCTCTCTTAATATTAAATGGTACCACACCTATAATCGCTCAATTAAAGCCGGAATCGCCGAAAGAACAATAAAAACGGTGAAAAGTCGTATATTTCGTTGGTTTACATATACAGGTTCATATAATTATGTAGATGTTTTAGATAAGATTGTAAATTCTTACAATAATTCTGTTCATCGTAGCATTAAGTTTAGACCTTCCGAAATTACAACTAGAAAAAAGGAACGCGAAGCTTATAAAAATTTGTATGGTGGTGGCAATGATTTAAAGGTAGGTCAGTTAGTGCGCATACCAAAAATAGACACGTCTTTACACCTGGGTACATTCCAAAGTGGACTAGGGAAACTTTTACAATAGCCAGTAAAATTAAAAATAAACGTTACAAAACACCTGTTTACACGATAAAGGACCAGCAATCTGAACCATAAAAGGGACTTTTTACAGCCAGGAACTGCAACCTATTGTAAAACTAGACAATGTTTACAGAAGAGAACGTGTGTTGAGAAAAAAAAGTAGCAGGTGTGAAATGGGCAGGGTGGGGTCCGCAATTTAATAGTTGGGTGACAGCTATCGTTCAAGATGGACCTACTTGATAATCTCTACATAACACTTCCCTCTAATGGAAGTTTTGATGTCTATCCTGATAACACGTTGGCTCATTACAAAAATTATCTGCCAGAAATGCTTCATCTTTCAAACGAATACGAGGTTGCCTTAGTAGAGATGCAGTTTCCTTTAAGAATGGACTATAAACTGTTCGTAATGAGAGCTGGCGAGGACGATGTAATCTTAAATGTTTTAAATTTAGATATAATGACGCCTACAGCCATTGAATACAAACTAAAATGCACCAGCGGTGGTATCAGCTATGACACAACTAGTGACCTCGTAGAAGCGATAAATAAGGAAATAGCAGAGTTTAGGAGATCAAAATTTGAAGATTATAAAGGAAAGGAACATCCTTTTCATGATGCAGATTACGAAAAGAGAAAAAGACCTAGAATTAGTTACAATAGCAGTATAAAACGTTACGTCATTCATAATGACATAAAGACCAACTACTAATAATCTGTACATTCGATTATTAATGGGAAACCGTATGGCTCGCAGGTTAGGCTTTGAACCAAATCAATTGCCACTTTACCCCTATCGCGATGATGGAAGTCTTGCAACAATGGGGGGGGTGTTGTAGTTGTTTTAGAGAGCTGAATTAACCGTCACAGCAGTTAATCCTTCGCCTCACGATAACAACAACCTTCCAGATTATATTTGGGTTTATACAAATCTAATAAATCCGAGGCCTGTTGGCAACAGTTACTCCCAATTGTTAAGAATAACTAACGTTATAGGAGAGTCAGGCACGAGTCAGTCCGTTATTTTTACGTCTCCCCATTATTATTCGCCGTTACAACATAACGTGCAAACAATAGAAATTAAATTTTGCGACGCCTATGGGGATATAATACCGTTCTCTTCCCAAGGCCACACCATTGTCATTTTGCACATCAGACGGAAATCAAAGCCAAGCGGAAGTTGTCCAATGCTGCTGCTGCTACTTTGAAACCAAAAATACAAATCGAAGCAGCTGCTTTGTTTGTAAAAAAGGTTAGACCCTCCCCATCCATTCTAGCATCTCACATGACAACACTACAAGAAAATAGCGCAAAATATTCTTTTGTTCGCAGTGATATTAAAATACAAACTGTCTCTAGCGGAATTCCGGCATTTATTGACAACGTTTTTCAAGGACAGGTGCCGTCTTTTGTTTTGATTTGTTTTGTTGACAACGAAACGTACACGGGTGTTTACAAAAAAGATCCTTGGATATTTGAAAATCACGGTTTGAACTACTTATCGCTCACTGTAGACGGGAACAAACAGACAAACCACTACAACCTGACTTTAGTTCCATGACCTACACCCGAGCCTACATAAATTAAGACACATCATTTCAAAACGTAGGTAATGGCATCAAGATTACAGATTTTGCTACAAAACATTGCATGTTTGCTTATGATCTGACTCCGGATGGTTGCGCCGGAAATTCAAGCTCTCACGTTTCACTCAACAGACAAGGTGTTGTCAGAATAGAACTTAGATTTGATGCTGCTCTCGTAAAAGCGACTAATGTTTTGATTTATTACGAGATACCGAAGGTTTAGAAGTTACTTTTAATCGTGAAGTTTTCCTGGAAGGATGAACACGAAGCAGATCAATGACATCTTGAGAAGTAGATGTCCAAATTTCCTGGGTACATATCCCGCAAACCACTTACCTGTTGTAATTAATAGAAAAGAATCCTTTCTAGTCGTTAATCATGACACGTGCACTTCGTCGGGAAGCCATTGGTCTGTCATCGGATTGCATAAAATGAAGAATGGAATTAAGACTTCTGAGTTTTTTGACTCTTTTGGCTTCAACTTAGAAAACAATTACCACGTTCGACAGTATTTGAGTGATTGGAATGGAAAGAAGATTTGGCGCAACAAGTTTCAAATTCAATCCCCAACATCTTCTACCTGTGGACATTATTGTATTTTTTACATAATTATGAGAACCAAGGGATTTACTCCCGATTACATTGTTAACAAATTAAAGAGAACAGCTTTCCGTGAACTTTATGTGTACAATTTTGTAAAATGTATTAATAAACTTAAAATGTGATTATACAACATTCTCTTAATATTTTCTTTATTCTTTTTAGAATGCCGCACTGTTTCATAAAATTTCGCCTGGAGGGGACCGACGATGAGGGAATTGATATTGTGAAAAGAACACTATACCACAACATGTTGCAAATATTAAGGTTGAAAATGCTTTGCATAGGCATCGAAACCGTCTTAGCAGGACACTTGGTCAGGATTTTAGTGGATTGTAAAATGGAAGCAATCAAAAGTTTTATCGAGGGGATGCAAGCTGGATTTAAAGATGATGGTGGTTTAATCGACAAAGAGCTAACTATGGAGATCATTACTCGTTCTCAAGCTGGAATGTTTAAAAAATATATAACAACGATTGATCCTTTCGCCTTAATTCTCGGATGTAGCCTACCCGACCTTTCATTTGGTATGCAGCTCGTACGATTTTGCGAAGATAAGTCTGTCGTTCACCCACCTTGACCCATTTGTTCTGAACAATTTTGAGTTACATGACAGAATTAAAACTTACTACGACAGTTATCACACAACACGAAAAATTACTCTAAATAGGATAAAGAATGAAATGTTGAGAGTTCTTAAAAGAACCAACACCTTTGTGGAGTGCACTTGCAACAAACGCCTTGCAAGACAGAAGTCAAAGGTGTTTACATTTACGGTTCAAGTGGAATTGGTAAAACTTACTCGTTGAAGTGATACTACCAGACATTTGCGAATTGGGTTACGTCATGACAAATGCATCTTTTACAGGTGTAAGACATGACGATCGCTACATCTACATTCCAGATTGTTCTTCAGAACTCCTCTTGAGTCTTCCATTTTGACCCTATATCGTTTGGTAGATAACGGAGCTTTCAATATTGGAAAACAAAAGATATTATTTAAAGGCAAGGTGATAATTGTTAGTAGATGTCAACCTCCAGACGATGTAGCCTTCCTACGACGTTTTACCGTCATCGAAGCAGACACACCTTTATTTGCATCACCTCATACAAATAGTTACACCGCCCTACACGACTGACAAGTGTGTAATTTTTTTAATTTATTGTTTTTTTCGTGTTCTAGTTTTCTAACTTTACGATTTCGTAACATGATTTTTTTTATTTTTTTTTTACAGATGCCACAAGGTTATTTGAGGGCAACGCCTCCACAATCAGCTGAAGACTTGTCACCAGTCGATTCGATGTGCACAAGTCTGGATGCTCTACACGTGTGAGGATGTTTGTTTGTCAGGCGTGTGGTTCGAAGTATAGTCACAAAAGCAGTCTTCTGCGACATCTGCGCAATTGTCACCCAGCCGATGCCGATGCAAACTGTGTTGTTTGCGGTCGACGTTTCGAAAACCGCCGCACACTTCTTCTTCACCAGATATGCGCTCATGTTCCATCACCTACAGCTCCTCAAAACGTTTGCAGTCAGTGTAACGAAGGGTTTGTTTCAAGAATTGAATTGAACCGTCACCGTCATCGTTCTCATGTTGCGCCGAACAGACCCGATATTCATCTCGATGAAACAATCTCTTCGTTCAAGAAGACCAGAAGCTCTTTTCGGAATTATATTTCAAGATTTAGTTATGTGTTTCCGGACGACGAAACTCTTCATCCAAATTTGGAATTATTTTTGTTTAGTTTACACGAGCAGTTGTATTCTTTAGTTGAAGAAGTGTGTAACAGCCTTCGTCAAGTTAAACTTGTGACGAGTGTCAAGCTCGAACTACACAAACCTCCTTCGAAAGTAATTTCCATTTATTTATGTACAAAACCGTACACAGTGTTACGTATTAATCAAATTGAAGATATTTTAAAAGAGGTTTACTTGGACTTGTTAAGACGTTTAGAACATTACCAAAAGGAAGGTTCTGGCTGGGTTTTATGGAATATTCTAGCATTGGATCTTCATTTTGCGAGATATCAACCCTTAGCTGGAGGTTGTTACAAACCGTTAGATTCTTTTCTTGCGCATAAAAGGTGATAGTTAATGTCAAATGTAATGATTTAAAATGTTTTGAATATTCCATATTAGCCGCCTTACATCCTACTACAGGTAATCCTAATAGGGTGAGCAATTACAAGCATTTGTTACACACTCTACGTGTCGACGGTATCTCTTACCCAGTACCATTAGATTATATTCGTAAGTTTGAAATTTTAAAAGATTTAAAGATTAACGTTTACGGTTATTCTGACAAAGAGGTCTATCCACTCTACATTAGCGAGAGGAATGGAGACGAAATAGTAAGGTTGTTATTGTTAGAAGACAATCACTATTGTTTTATTAAGAACTTCAATCGATTGATATCGGAAAATGTTTTCAATAGCTATACTTCTGCATACTGTTTGTGTCCTCAACACAAACGAGATAGATTATACGAACATGAAATATATTGTAAAGAACATAAAGCTCAAAGAATTGTTATGCCAGAACCTGGGGAGAATATTAGGAAGTTCAACAATTTTGCGAATCAGTTGGCTGTCCCATTTGTTGTATACGCAGACTTTGAGTCGATCCTAACTCCTATACAAGGATGTAAACCTAATGATGAGAATTCCTACACGTACGAATATCACTTACACGAACCTTGTGGTTATTGTTATGTTATGATTGATTAACTGTATAGAGGTTCTGATTGTGTGTCACGCTTTCTCTTAGCCATCGAAGCTGAGTATGTAAAAACGAGAGCTTTGTTAAAACAACCAAAACCATTAGTAATGACATAATTTCACTTTCGAAACAATAACTTGTCATATTTGTGAAGAACTCAATCGTCGATGGTGAAATGAAGGTTCGCGATCACGACCACTATACGGGTGTTTATAGAGGTCCCGCTCACTCGCAATGTAATATCGAATACAAATTTAAGAAAACAATGCCTGTGTTCTTTCATAATCTGACTCGGTATGATGGGCATCTCATAATGCAAGGTATTTCAACCTTTGGTAAACCAAATGTGAGTGTTATTCCAGAAAATGTACAACATTACATGTCTATTCAAATTGATAATGTATTATACTTGGATTCTTTCAAATTTTTGCCATCGTCTTTAAACAAATTGGTGTCATTGCTGGAAGATTCTCCAGTATGAATATCCGGAGCAATGGCCTTTGTTAAAGCGTAAAGGGATATTTCCCTATGAATACTTGACTCTTATGCTAGATTTGAGGAAAAGGCTTTACCACCAAAGGAAGCTTTTTTTTTCTAGTTTGAGTAAAGAAGGTGTCAGTGACGAGGACTATGAATACGCATTAAAGGTTTGGAACGAGATGGGTTGTAAAACATTTGCCGATTACTTTAATTTATATTTGCGTTTAGATTGTTTTTTATTAGCTTGTGTATTTACAGACTTTAGAAAGACTTGTTTAGAATGTTACAAGTTAGATCCTGCTCATTACTACAGCAGCCCCGGTCTTACATTTTCGGCCGCATTGAAAATGACAAAGATTCAGTTGGAGTTGTTGACCGACATTGATCAACATTTATTCATCGAAAGAGGAATACGAGGAGGTGTGAGTATGGTAACAAAACGATTTGCACGTGCCAATAACCCATTTATATGTGAGAATTATTGTCCTGAAAAACCTCATTCGTACATCATATATTTGGATGCCAATAACCTGTATGGGTGGAGCCTCAGTCAAGTGCTGCCTTTTGGGGAGTTTATGTGGTTGACAGAAGAACAAATCCGAGATTTAGACATTCTTGCCATAGAAGACGATGCAGCAAAAGGTTACATTCTAGAAGTGGACCTGGATTATCCCCCGCACTTGCATGACCTTCATTCCGATTATCCATTGTGTCCCGAATCAATGCTCATCTGCTACGAGCAGCTGTCGCCTTATTGTCAAGATTTGCATAGGATTCTTAACCTTTCGGACAGTTCTGGAAAACTCGCTCCGAATTTGAATCCCAAATCAAAATATATTGTTCATTACAGAGTCTTAAAGTATTATCTTTCACAAGGTTTAGTAATGAGTAGGATCTATCGTGTTGTCATTTGCGCAGAAAGCTTGGTTAAAACCGTACATTGAACTGAATACGGCAAAACGTCAACATGCCACTATCGCTTTCCACAAAGATTTTTATAAGACAATGACGAATTCTCTGTACGGTAAGACAGTTGAACAATTGAGGAAGCGAGTTAGCGTTAAAATTGCAACCACTGAGAGTAAAGCGAGGAAACTGACTTCAAAACCAAACATGGAGAATTTCGTTGTTTTTGATGAAAATGTTATTATTAAGATGAGGAAAACCAAAGTGGTTCTATCACGTCCAATTTATGTTGGGTTCACTGTTCTCGATCTGAGCAAGTATTTAATGTTTGATTTTCACTACGGACACATAAAAACCTTGTATGGAAACAACGCTTCATTGTTGTTCACAGACACCGATTCCTTATGTTATGAAATCTTTACGGATAATATATACGCAGACATGTTGTTGCATCTTGATAGATACGATACGAGTGATTATCCTACAGACCATGCTTTGTACTCGACCCGGAACAAGAAAGTGCCAGGTATTTTTAAAGACGAGACTTGTCCCGTCCCCATTCTAGAATTTTGCGGTCTGAAAGCTAAAATGTATTCGTTGATTTATGGAGATGTTAACAAACTTGTTGGAAAAGGCATCCAGAGACGTGTACTGAAACAAGAACTCACTCACAGGCATTACGTTGATGTACTACATAATCAAAATGTATATTGTTTTAAAATGAATTTTCTTCGGAGTAAAACTCACCAGCTAGTGACCGAAGAACAGAACAAACTGTGTTTAACCGCTTACGATAATAAACGGTATCTATTAAGTGATGGCATTAGGAGTTTATCTATGGACATTATTCCATACCTGATAATACATTGTAAAAAAGGTAAAACAAGGTAAAACCGATACCGTGTATCAACAATGTTATTTTTTTATTGATTCAAACTTGTAACACATTTTGTCATTTTTGTTTGAACTGTTGTATTTTTATGACTCTGAGATTCTTCTTACAACATGTAATAAAACATATTTGACAGAAAAAACAGCTTTTTATTTTTCTTCCACTCTGAATGACAACACGATAGGTTAGTAACCTCCATTTTTAGTTCCAATTCCTACCGCTCGAGGGACGACCGGAAACGTCCTCCGCTCACGTGACCGAATCAGAGAGCGAGCAGGCCTTACATATTACTTACAACCGGAAGCCATCTTTCTGACTCCAACCTTCAAAGGAGGTAGACGCCGCGCAAAATCTAATAAAAAAGTGCAAGTCACTATAAAAATGCATAGCCATACTAACACTAACCCAATACGTCATCTCATCTGTGACGTCACAGATGAGACGATAAGAACTAGTATTGTAGAAAGTAGCCGAGCTGTTGTGGATACGGGCAAACTACACTACTGATTTTCATTTTTAAACTTGAGACAAACTCTTCTAAATTTTAACTTAAACTTAACTTCTAACTCTTAGCTTGTTGTATCTTTATATTGTTCCTTAGCCATCGGCATTTGGATACAGGACAATATAATTTGAGGGTTTTAAGGCATACCTTCGTAAAAAAACTGGCTTTTTGTTTCTTGTTTACAGAGCAATTAAGATGATTCTCTTAAATAATCAAGACTCATCTTTAAGTCCTGTGGTGTTATTTATGGTAGAACACTGGCAATTCCAAATCGGCCTGATTAATGGGGGTGTTTTAGCAACTTGTGCATTCATTTTGTGTAAACCCAGTCTGTTGTATTTAATGTTAGACATTACCTGAAACGGTGCAAACCTTTTTTTCTAGTTCAAATTGATTAGACAATTTTTTATACGAATTTAGAGTAGTTCAAGTGAGAATTTTCATGTAACCAAAAATGCAATTGTGCTTTTATTGTAAAGCCTACAGTTTAATCTTAAACTAGTTGTCGATTGTAAAGTGCTGCTTTATTCTTGTTAAAAGTAAAACCAGGAGTTTGAAACCCCGTATTGTTTACCCAGCCCAGTTAATTTGAAAGCGTTTAAATAACGAAAATTCATCTTATTTCAAACACAGTAAGTAAATTAACAGTCCAACCGTTGGTGGCAGTGACCATGAAATTAGTTTTAACTTGAGCTTAGCCTGCAGAATTAGGACTAGTATCTCTATTTCAACGGGAGTAGAATTAGTTGTGCTTTCCGTGAAAGTCAAGTCACTATCTCGAGTCGAAAAACGTAACCGTAACAAACACCAGATTAGCCGTTCTACCTTAAGCACCCTAAGGACAGGTATTGCTGCTACAGGACTCTCAACGTACATATGGTTACACCGTCTTATCTTCATCTGTACTTTTTTTCTAGAAGAATTTTATTTCTATGAATTTTCACATTTATAATTTTCACATTTATAATTTTCAAATTTACCATTGCCAAT
Organism: Lithobius niger; assembly: GCA_023313725.1. Lineage (NCBI taxonomy): Eukaryota > Metazoa > Arthropoda > Chilopoda > Lithobiomorpha > Lithobiidae > Lithobius > Lithobius niger. The sequence continues at coordinate 12,157 of JAHWFP010013559.1, forward strand.
TAGCCGTTAGAATAGCCAAATTGACATGGCTTTATTGTATGACCATTCTTCACATGCTTAAAGTTGCTTCAATCCCATTTTTGCACACACTGGCTTACAATTGCTGATTTCGTTTGCTTCAATGAGAGCATCCCCTTCAGTTGTTTAGTTTATCCCTGCACCTTCCCAATAATTTTTCTAGATTTCGTTGACATTAATTAGTCATGCAGATACCCCCGAAGGTCGCTGTTACTAAAACAGCAGAACGCGTAGTAGAATTTTATTTTTGGGTTATTAACAAAAACCCCCTTCGCTCGTGGATCCTCGTTTTGTTGCGTAACCATCATGTAACGTGCATCCCTTTACTTTTACGCAATCCATGGTAACGTTAATGTTTCCTTATTTTTTCCTTCGTGACAGTTCAGTTTTTAGTTCGTCCAGGCTTTTACAATAAGGGACTGGTCATTATTTATGGCCGGCCGGTGAGGGGGGGGGGGTGGAGGAAATGAAAATGTGACCACCGAATTTTCGATGACCCCCCCCTTCGAGATACTGAAAAAAATCTTGACCCCCCCTCCCCCACTCAAGGTTAAAATATAATAAGACCCCTCCCCCCCCTCCAAAAAAAGGCACTTTTTGCATACCTATTGAGGCTGTTTCCAGATGATTCCTGTAGCTAAGATTAGTGCTGTATAGCCAATTAAGCAAGTAGCTCTGCATACCGACAGTTACCAATAGTTGTAGGGAAACTTGTCTCGTTTTTAACCAAGGATTTTCTGCAAAGTTCTTTGCAAAAATTGTACTTACAATTGTAGTATACTATCTTATTGTACTATCTTATCTTGTAGTATCTTATTGTAGTTGTACTAACAGCTTCGAAACCTTGTAAACACTCACATCATGGGGCGGTCTGTGGGGCTTGCCAGAAGCTGAGGTGATTTTAGAAATTTTAGCAGAGGTGACTGCTGAAACTGTCATTTTTGAGGTACAAAAATGACTTTTTCTTCTAGTTGGCCAGTGTGTTTTTGCCCCCCGCCCCCTTTTGACGGCTCTGAAAAATTTATGACCCCCACCTTGAGAGGGACCAACAATTTCATCACCCCCCACCCCTACTTCCTCTGGCTCCGCTCCCCCCCATCCCCCGGCGATAAATATTGACCGGTCCCTAAATCTAAGGACCAGTGTTGATTGTTCAAGCCATTGTTGCGTGAAATCTTTGGTTGCAATTTGGAAAAAAGCGAAATTTAAATTCGCCGGTGGCGAATTTCAAAATCCTCCCACGCATTTATCCTGACCCCTACAACCCCAAAACAAACAAAAAAGGACCATGCTCAGATCAGCATGCATCCGTGTGCTAAAGTTCAGCTACACAGGCCTTCTCAATTATGGGCCAGCCATGAGCAATGAGTCTATGGGATTTAACATGGGGCCAGCGTTACTAGCTAGTCAGTAACATAAAAACGTTATTGACGCATCTTTCTCTATGTGAATGGTGGACACTCAGCCTTTAATTTTCAGTTTTTCTTTATCCCTGTACCTTCTCCTTACATTTACCATAATTTGAAAAGTTTCTGCCGCATTGGGATTTACCCTCAACATGCCAAAATATGCTATTAGTTGCTTACAGTTAACAGACATATGTCTGCTAGTGAGGCCGCCTTTTTATCATTAACAATCAATTTTCAATTTTTTAGCAATCGAATGTCTACAATGGGATGATCGATGTTACTTGGCGGCGATACACTAGCGCGTGTCCAGTGGCGGATTTAGCATGGTGCGGATGGTATGGCAGCCCCCCCCCCCCGTTCCTGCCCAAACAAATTGTTTACGATGTTTGGATTTTTTATTATAAATTTAAAAAGGAAAGGGGGAGTAATGAGATTGATTTTCATTATCAAAAAGGAGTCAAGGAGGTAAGACCTTTAGGGCACAAAATATATTTTCATATGAAAAATTAGGCAGAACACCCCCTTAATAGAATTCTGGATCCGCCTCTGCGTGTGTCTAGAACAGTTTAGTAGATGATGAGATGATTTCCTTATTTTAGATAAGTTGCAATTACAATATAACATTTTGATTTAATTGTGAAACCGAAACAATAAGTTAACCGAGGCTCATTGGTACTCGGCTATGGAGGACAATTATTTTAGTAAAAGATGGCGTGTTCCCAACGTTCACAAAAATGGCATTACAAATAATTACAATCTTTGGACTTAAAAACTCCCGAAATGTCAAACAGTAAAAGGCACCTATTGGAGTCGAACGTTAACTGAATGTCAAATTTCAAGCATATCAATCGCATAGGTGTAGGTGGTTATGGTTAGCAGTTTTCAGGATGCCATTCTCGGTTGGTTCCTGGAGTGTCTGGTGCCGGTCCAGCAAGTTAGAAGATATTTGTAAACTGTGTACCCACGTAGATATCCTTGGGCTACAGGAAGTTACGTTTCTACTTGGTGTGAACTGAAGCAGTAATCTGCTTTCCAGTGTCAGGATTCTTGCAAACTGGAAGGTCTCACACTCTCCTGTCTACCTGTATGTTCTGGCATTGATTATGCCTGTGGATTGCGTGTTTGGTCATCACTTTTTGGTTTACGGTATCATTTTTACTTGTTGTGGGTAATTTTACTGTAAATGAGTGGTTCTTCTGGGTTAGGTCTTCCTTTGTCCTTGGTTCTTGGTAAGGATTTCAGTGCTCATTATTGGTTATGGGGTAATAAGTGCGATGCTCATAGCCGGGTGCTGGCATCTATTTTAGCTGTGTTGGGTTTGAGTTTGGCGCATGATTATTCGGTGGAGTTGGGGTTGAGATTGGGGCTGGGGTTGTACAGGAGTCAGTTTTAGATCTTTTCTGTGTTCTAAGCACCTCATAGAGCTGTTTGGTTTTGGCATTTCCGATCTTCGGAAGAGCGATCATTTCCCCATTTCGCTGCACCCATCCGGAGTGAGCCCTTCCCCATGTATGATGTCCCGGTCATAGAGCATGGGTCCTTTGGTCGGACATGTGGAACACTTAAAGTGACAGGAGTCCCAGGATGCAGCTGATGTCTCACCCAGTGTGGTGGACACCAGCTTGCACAGTTGCGGTGCGAGATCGGTAGAGAGTGGATTCGTTTCCCTTCGGAGCTTCGTAGGCTTGTGTTCTCTACATTTTCGGATGAGTCACGTTTCGTCTTGATGAAGGAGAAGGCTCTTACTTGTGTATTCGAATTGGCTCAGGCTGTTCTCCATCTGTTGTTTGGAGTCTAAGTGTTTCTGCAGGTTTCGAAACCCAGCCTCACTTGTGTTTTCAGTGTATCCAGAGAATGCATTCTGCAAAGGAAGACCATAGCTAATGTTTTCTATCCACGGTTTTGTGAGACCTCTGCTCAGGGCATGATAGTCTGGGAGTGTAGCTGGTAGGAGGGGCCCACTGACCATCCTCTTGTGATGTCAGAGGCTTCCTCGGCTCTCTCCTTGTGTCGCTCGGGTTGTGCTGTTCGGGTTGATAGTCTCATACAGTTTTCTGAAGTCTCTGTCCAGCGGCATTGAATCTTCTGATCGCTTTTTTCCAGTGGTTATTTGCGGGGGTACTGTATTACCCTCCTGGCTTTTCACCATTCTTACTCCTGCAGGGAAGCGGGGAAAACTGTTCGACTCTTGTATGGTGTCGTCCAATAACTCAGTTTTTCGTGTATGCAGAATCTGTACGAGTGCAGACTTGAGTGCAGTCTTTGAGTCATTCAGGATGCCTATCGGACTTGCAGTTTGGATATCACGATAATCGTGGAGCTCAAGATGCCATCTTTTTTCTGGAGTCGGGTGTAAGTGAGGCTTGGGTTCATGGCACTATAATTGTGCATGCCTTCATCATAGACATCTGTCTGCCTACAGCACTGTCATGACTGAGTGGGTGCGTTTCTCGCTCTACCCTCTTGGAGCTAGCAGGAATTTTTCCATGGCTATTCTACCTCTCCTTGGAAAGCGTTCTTTTGTTACTCGTGTAGGTGGCTTCTGGGCTGATGTTCTTGAAACTGAGCGTGGCTTACCTCGGGGTAGCTGTAACAGTCCAATTCGATTTGTTGCTGTCCTAAGCGATATTTTGGTTGATCTTGGTCAGCACACAAACGTAGTGTCCTATGGGACCGTCATTGCTGTTTGGTTAGCTGTTGCTGATTTAGTAACTTTCACCACTATGATGCAGTATGTGATCTAACTCGTTTTCGGCCTTCTAGAGAGCTGTAGCCTTTCTCGGGCAGAGAACCCGAAATTAAATACTAGAGAAATGATCTTTGTCTGGAACGTTCGTGTATATCAGGCTAATGATTTTTTAGAAGTATAGAAAAATCCGCATTGGGGAAAAGCCGCAATCTTGGAAAATGGCCACCAAATAATGTTACATTAGCCGTAACTCCGGGATAGTCGAGCATACAGGAAAACATCCGATACAAATGATGTAGAGAATACTATAACGAACAACTTGCTTATATTAGAACAATTTTTTCATAGCAACAGCCAAATAAAGCAGGTGGAGAAAGTTGAATATTTCAAAACGCCCATTTACTATACGTTTTATTAACGCCTGTACTTTAATTTCAGTTTTATTACCCATCTATACATGTACATTAATGTACATGTTTGTCTAGCTGTTGCAGATGGTGATGTAAGCTGAATAATGGATGCTCCATTGTTCCATGAAGATTGTTAATACGGCTAATAGTCTGGTAGCAGGGCCAAAAACCTGGAAGTAATGTCTGCCCAATGTTTTTATGGTGTTTTGTGTTTCTTAAACACATATGCTACTTAATGAAGTTCTGCAGGGTGCTACTTTGTCACCCTTGAGAAAATTTAAATATTTAAGATGGCGGCCAAGATGGCTAAAAAAAACGTATATCGGCAATATCTTTGCTAATAGAACAAACAGGATAATCAGTTTGGTGTCTAATACTATGTTTTCAGGATCAGGGAAAACTAATAACGGATTATGGACGTTTTGATTGTTTTCTTTCCTATGAGGAAAGCTAACTGGATGTAATTGACGTGATTTTTTTCCACATTTGTTCCCCAAATGCAATCGAGCAAAGAACATGGGAATACGGGGGGGGGGAGCGGGGGAATAACTGGAGAAAGCGTAATTGCCCATAGCCGTTGAAACAACAACGATCTGTCTGGTCTCACTTCCGGCCTCACTGGATGGTTGTTCAATGCACTGAGTGATGTGGAAAAGATTCCAGAACTCCCGTGTCCTTTTATCAGACGAGGCCTATGATATTGTGGCGGTTGTGGAGACTTGGTTTGACGGCTCTATCACGATGCAATGTTGACCCACGGTTTGCCTTATAATGTGTTTAGGAGGGATAGAAAAGGTCGTGGAAGAGGCATCGCTGTATGCTTGCATATCTCCATTAAGGCGGGTCTGGATTGGGTCTCGAATGACTCCGAGGCGATGAGTACTTCCTCGCAATTCTTCAAACTTAACAAACTTGTTATTTACCCAATGGCAGGGACCGCACTAGGATAGAACTGATCTGTGACCATCTTTACTCAAATCTCGACTCAGCATATACCAATAAGGTACTGGGTGACTTTAACATGTCATACTGGGAAAAAATTGCTCTCCTAATCACAACCAAGACATTTTTTTAGATTGTTTCTGGTACCTTGGATTGGACCAACTCATAACAAAGCCTGCAAGAAACGACCAAACTCTTGACCTCGTATTGGTTGATAATGAGAGGGCCATTTTTGATACTAATGTTATAGAACACGTTAGCACAAGCGATCATAACATTGTTACTTTTAAAATAAATGCTGATCGTAATTTTACGACAAATGTTCTACCAAATTTTTTCAACAATTTACGTGACAAATTAAACATAATTAATTGGAAACCATTTCTCGAAAAAATAACAGATGTTAAGGCTGCCTGAGTATCAATACTCTGTCCAATCTCGTTTATGAGTCAACGGTATATGTAGAAAAGAAAAATACTAAATGCAAATAACCGAAAGAATTTAAGAAAATAAACAATCTCAAAAAGAAGTTGTGGAGGAGATTAAATACCAATCCTTGTGAGCACAATAAAAAACTTATATAGGGACGTTACAGTTAAATTAAAAACGCTCACGAGATAATGCTTGAACGTAACATTATCTGTGAGGGTAGTGCCATATATAAACATATTAGTCGTAAAACTAAGACTATTAATAGAATACCTCCCATACTTTCCGGTAACAAACTTTTACTTGGTGATTGCGATAAAGCAAATGCCTTAACCAAATACTTTGTAAAAACTATACGGGAAATGACACACCCTCTCAGAATTCTAAAATTTGTTTTCGTAATTTAAATCCATCCGAAAACACTATCCCACAAATTAAATCAATAGATATCACAGAAACACTAGTGCTCAATAAGTTGAACAACCTAAAAGGCAGCTCTGCTGTTTGCCCTGATAAATTCTCCTCTACTTTTTATAAAAACCTTGCATCAGAGTTGTACATACCACTATTTTTAATTCTTAAATTATCACTGAGTTCCGGTGCCATACCAGACTTGGCGATTGGCCAGGGTGTGTCCAATTTTCAAGTTTCCATCAAACTATCACCCAGTCTCTTTAACATGTGGCACTTACAGGATTAGTGAACGTTTTATTCGTGATGGTATTCTACAACATCTTAGGGAACATAGTCGTGTACTAGATGACCAATACGGTAGGATCTACCATCCTACAGCTACTTAATTGTCTTACTGATTGGTCAAAATCCGTCGAACAGGGCACACCTGTCGACGGTATTAGTATCGATTTTTCCAAGGCGTGCGACTCGGTCATGCATACTAAATTGCTGAATAAATTACAACATCTTGGTATTGGAGGTACTGTCCTGTCATGGATCAAGGATTTTCTCATGTGTAGGACGCAGACAGTCTCTATTGGAAACTCTTTCCGACACTATGTTGATTACTGGTGGCATTCTGCAGGGGTCAGTTATGGGGCAACTTCTATTTGTAATTTTCATCTCTGATCTTTCACCAAATAGTAATAGCATCAAAATGCCAAAGTTCGCAGATGACATTAAATTGTATAAGCCAATGAAAGCTATTGATGACCATTTTACACTCCAATCTGCTTTAAACCATGTTGAAAATTGGTCAGTACTATGCAATTGCCGATTAACGCCCAAAAATGTTAAATCATCCCCATTGGCAGGACAAATCTAACGTATACATACATTTTAAACGATTCTGAGTTGACCTCTGAATCTACAATTAAAGATCTGGGAATCTTTTGTCATCGCACCTGAAGTCCTCTAATCACTGTAACCAGATTGTTTCTAGAGCAAAGAGGATTAGCCACATGATTAGACGCTGTTTTTGTCTCTAGAGACGTGTCAACGCTGGTGCAGGTATTCAAGATATATGTTCGTCCTGTACAGTTGCGGTCAAAAAAACCGCCCTCTTTCGTTATATCGAGGGTCGTAATAACAACCATGGAGAAAATCAGCTATCTCGAAAACTACTGGACGGATTTTCTTGAAACAAAGACTGAACTGCTTATTAGATTGTCTACTGTATTTCTACCCTTATTAACTACTACGTTAACTGACTGAAAATAATTGGCCGAGCGAGAAAAACTTGATATCTGATGATCTCTCGAAAACCAGTGGAAGGATTTTCATGAAACAAAGACTGAATTGCATATTACATTTTTCTGCTGAATATTGCATGTCATACGTATAGAAATATAGCATATCTCATAACAATTAATCCAGTTTTTGTTTTATTCAGTTCTATCCAGTAATTTATAAGATATATTATTGGTTATCAACTCGTGCTGCTCGCTCAGGCTACTCGCTTTGGCTACTTACCATTACATGTAATGCGTATCGAAATGTAGCTGATAGCATAATAACCAACCCAGTTTTTGGTTTCATTCAATTCTGTCCACTAGTTTTCGAGATATCAACACTTTCGTTCAGAGTCTCATACATTAATCCTGCAACTTCTTCCGTATAACGAAGGCGTTTATTTTTACCGGAACTGTACTTGAATATGCAAGTCACGTTTGATCTCCTTACATTATTAAAAACATTAAAATAGTCGAATCGGTACAGAGATCGTTTACTAAATGCCTTAGAGGCTGCTATCATCTGTCTTATGTGCAGTGTAGCATCTTTGCCTCGAGTCATTAGAACTCCTCCGACGATTGCGAGCTGATCTGTGCTTAACTTTCTTGATATTAAGAGGTTTTGTTAATATCGACCAAAAGTTACTTTTTAATATTCGCGGCAACAACTACACACGGGGCCATCCCCTTAAACTTGTAGTGGCAGTAACAAAGATGGACTGCATAAAATATTTTTTCTCAAATAGAGTTGTAGTATTGGTCAATGAAATTTAGACAGTTCAGAAGGGGCAACTACAGGTCTACACCGATTAATCATGCCTGATTATGGATAAACCAAGAAAATGCGATGGTTTGTTCAGTCTCAGGAAAAAAGTATCATTATGCGTGACAAAACCTATCTGTAAAGTATTCGATTGACTTTAAATACTCCATTACTCCATTTAGTTATAAATATAAATAGAGCAATAATTTTAAAATTTATTTTATTTTAAAGTTGATTTGAAAGTCAATTTTGCGGCTTTATTTTAAAGAAATGCATTCAAGAAACGTTGAATTTAGGAATAAAAAAAACCGTGGAAAGACAAGCCTAGAGAAAAGAAACCTGGAAAAAACAGCCAATGGGGAAAAAAAAAAAGAAAAACAAAAACAAAGAGATTTTCGCAGAACGAAAGCCCAAGGAAAAAGGAATGGACAGTAAACTGCCAATGGAAAATATGGCATATTATTATTTTTTTTTTTAGGAAAATAGCTGAAAGAAAACAATCCGAGGAAAACAATCCGAGGAAAAAAAGTTTCCTAGTGAAATTTCTTACCTAACCTATAATACCTAATACCTATAATACCAATAATTTCTTACCTAACCTGTTTAATATCTGTAATGCGTGGTGCAGTGACAACCCGGACTACTGCAGTGTGACTGAGGTTGGCACTAACGACCTAGTTGTCAACGCGCCATTAAGTCTCAACCACCGCCCCCCCCCCCCCCAACCCAACCTATAAAAACACAGTAAAACAAAACAGTAAATAGTTTCCTTTGGTTATCTCCATGGCATTTTCTTTCGCTGCTACTTTATTTCAGTCTTTAGTTTAATCCACACCCGGAGTTTCATTTCTGCACTGTGTTGCCGAAAGTTAGAGGTTCGAAAATTGTCCTAATATATGCAGAGTTGTTCGTTATACTGTTCGCTACATCATTTGTACGGGATATTTTCTTGTAGGCTCGACTATGCCAGAGTTACGGCTAATGTAACATTATTTGGTGGCCATTTTCCAAGGTGGCGGCTCTTCCCCAAGACAGATTTTTCTATACTTCTAGAAAATCATTAGCCTGATATACACAAACGTTTCTGCCAAAGATCATTTCTCCAGTATTTTATTCCGGGTGAAAAGCTAATTTGCTTGGACTAAGAAGACTGATACCATCGTCTTTGCATGTGGAACCCAATTGTTCACCTCCTTCATGGTTGGGTCGACTATTGTAACCTCGTCCAAGATGGTCAGATATTTTGTAGTACTGCTGGACTCTCATGCAACTTGGTCAAGTGAAGTGGCAGCCATAAAACTATGTTTCTCGGACAGATTTAGGATGATCAAGACGGTCTCCCACTGTCGTCTTACAGCGACTCACTCTGGCATTTCATCCTACCGTGCCTATATCCGACATGGTGAGGATTTTCATTGTTATGTTGGCTTAACATCTTGTGGGTTCTACTACATGGGTTCTACTACACTATGGAAAGAACTACTCAGCTGTAGGTCAACACAATAAGGGGTGTTTTTAACATGGCTTCTTATAGACTTTACACTTTCATGCGACACTACGTCGGTACGGAACATAGTATGTAACAACATGATGATCTATGGGAGTACAGTTATGGGATGGTTAACAGAAAGGAACTAAAATGGCTACCTATTGTGGTGCCTCTATGACGACACCACAATACAACCAAAGAACTAAAAAAACAACAAAAAAAATACTATTTTCTAGCTGAAAATAAAGAATGTATTAATTTTTTCGTTTACAAGTATTGTTAGTCACTGTCTATCTTACCGGAATTACAAATTGTTCGCTTTCAAAGAAAAAAAACTAAAACATTTTATGAAAGCTGGTACATTAAAAAAACATTTAGTTAAGACCTGTCTGAAAACTTGACAGTCTGATGCGGGTACAATTTAACAATTTTAATCTTTTTATTTTTAACAAGAAACTTAATGTGTGTATCCTTTTTTTTTTTTTACATAAGTACAATTTCTTGGCTAATTCGTAGTTAGCAACAGAGTAGGCTAACTGTAAGATGTTGACTCCTTTAATCTGCTCGCTGTACTGGTACTGACAGCTGTTTGCAGATGTTGTACTTTTCATTTTATGAACAAACGGTATCTTGCTATGCGCGTCTACTATTATCAGAAACATGTAGTTATCTAACGGTCCAAGGAAATCAGCGTGAAAACTAGCATTAGGCTTAATTGGATACTCCCAGGTGTGCTTGAGACCTGCAGGTTGAGTGTCCTTAAACTCTTGACAATTATGGCACGATTTAACTTTCTTTTTGATCCAAAACAAAACAAAGTATCAGACTCGATGGAGATTTCGTTGCGACGTGTGAAAAACGGAGTCATGTCCGGATTATCACAGACAGCAGGCCACCCATGATTTACATAACGGTAAACCTTCGAAAGAAGCGTGTCCTTTCGGCTTTCAAGCATCAACGTTTGGTTTAAAACAGGCAAATTTGATATTGTTTCTACGGCCAAAACGTTATATTGGACTTCTGCTTCCTCAAACTCCTCAGTGTTAGGGAGTGGTAGCCTAGACAGAGCATCGGCTGTTAGATTTTGTTTTCCGGGAATGTGTTCAAAATCATAAGAGTAAGCATTGAATATTACTGCCCATCGTTGAACTCGAGCTGCTGCCATCTGCGGTATTCCTTTCTTAGGGCCATAAATCCACACTGAAGCCTTTTGTTCAGACTGCAGTGTGAACTTTTGACCATAAGACATATTCATGAAAACGTTTCACTCCCCACGCCACGCTATGTGCTTCTCGATCAAAATGACTGTACCCAGCTTCGGCTTTAGTTAGCTTACGGGAGGCGAAAGCTATTGGTCGCGATTCCCCATTTGGCATGACATGCATTAGGCAAGCACTAATTCCGTAGTGTGAGCCGTCACAGACTAGTTTCAGTTTTAATTTTGGATCATAATGGACCAAAACGTTTGATTTAAGAAAAAGCTGTTTAACTGAGTTAACTGCCTTGTCACACTCTGGCCCCCAGACCCATTTAACTTTAGGGCTTAACAACCGGGTAACTGGAGCCAAAAGGTAAACCCTAGGAAGCTTTGTAGCTCTTGAATACAAGTAGGGTTCGGAGCCTTAGTGACAGCTTCGATGACCTCAGGAAGTGTGTGCAATCCCTCTGCATTAATCATGTGGCCCAGATATTTGAGTTCTGGGCACGACAGTTTACACTTATCGATACTTAATCTTGATCCTGCATCCTGTAAAGCGGTTAAGAGTTGATCCAACGAATCGTCATGCTTTGACCCTTTCCCACTTACGAGGATGTCATCGTAAAAGGGAAGACACTTTGGAATCTTGCTGGTGATTTTTGTCATGACCCTCTGGAAAATTCCAGGACTAGATGCAAGACCTAGAGGTACACGCAACCAGCAAACAGACCCTATGGTGTGTTAATCGTTAGCGCCGCTTGCGACTTCGGATCCAGTTCTATTTGCAGGAAGGCATCCTTAAGATCGATTAAGCTGAAAGTGTCACTCCCAGCTAATTCGCTGAACAGTTCTGCAGCCGTGGGAACCGGATTATGGTCCACCTCCAATTGTGGATTTACTGTTGACTTGTAATCTCCGATAATTCTAATGTCGCCATTAGCTTTATGGACTATCACGATCGGGGTCGACCATTCTGAGGTTTCTACAGGTTCCAGAATGTTTAGGCAAACCAGTCGTCTAATTTCCTGGTTAACCTTTTCCTTGAGCGCCAAAGGAACAGGTCTGATACGACAATACACAGGTTTAGCATCCTGTTTAAGTTGGATTTTAGCCTTATACCCTTTAAATTTTCGCATGCCAGGACTGAAAAGTTCGGGAAAACCCTTAACTATTTCGTTAGTGTCAACAGGTGAAATTTTGGCCTTAACACTTTGAATCGTTTGACTTTTGTTTGTAAATCATAAAAGGGATTATAGTCAACCCTGAAGATTGAGAGCCAATCTTTGCCCAGTAAAGCAGGTTTGTATTTGGTAGAAACCAAGGCCTCTACATTTTCTACTTGTCCCTTAATTTTGGCATATGCAACATATCGCGACAGTGCGTCCAGTTTGACATTTGCAACATTTTGCAATAGCGTGATCACCAATTCACACCATAATACACCACGAACATCTGAGCACTCTGTCGCTCGCGTCTATGGCCAGCGATGGTCAGAGCGGAACGAACCAGAATTTTCGTCAAATGTATCCTCCGCCACTTAGTTTGAGAGTAGAATAATAAAAAAAATACAAAACAAAAATAAAAATTTACTATGTTTTTTACCTTGCGATAAAATAAAAAGACTTTTATGACTTAGTTCGTAATTTACATTTTAAGGTTAAAATTAGGTCTATGCGCCTGTTTTTGTGTGCTTGCCTACATGCATGCTTCGAGGCTATCTCTGGCACATGTTCACACAACGCAGAAGTATTTTCGTATGTATACTTTCAGAGTCAATAAAAAGTTAAGAGATGTAGCTTAACATTCCGGATTTATTATAAAGTTTACAAATTTAATACTGGTAACTATAAATAGACCATTGTTGTCTGTGTGCAGCTCAAGTTTGAGCTAATCATTACCATGACTGATCTTCGGATGCGTCGCTAAACCTACAACGATCATGCATTTCGACGAATGCACTATTAAAGGGCCTATATCTAAAAAAGTGCCCACAACATTCGATCCACGTTCATTCAAAAACTTTTAATCCTCCAAAACAACGACAACGTCGTACATACATGGATTAGAATTCTGCTCTTACTTCTATGTAATATTAAATTACGGACAAATACAAGACGCTTGGGTAACTTATTACATGTTTGTAGTCCGAAAATATGATGGAGGGGGAGGGGGGTGGAGAGGGTGCTGGAAAACTGGACCTCAGTTGGAAAAGAAGGCCATTTACGAAAAATGGGGTATAAAAAAAAGCATATGTAAAGTGATGGGTAAAAAACGTGAAATAGCAAAAAAAAAAGTTATAAATATTTTTTCGGGACAAATTTCATTCAGCATTGACACCCCCCCCCTGGCTGCCCCGCCCCCCCCCCCCCCCCCAGGTTTTGTCTTTGATACGCCCCTGAATGTTTGAACTGAACTAAAGAAATGTATTATTTCTGGTACTATATTTATACACGATACGATCCACAAAAAAGGCAATGCATAAATTCAACGTAATTCAGGATCATTTATTTATTTTGAAAAAATATATTAAGTGTTTATTTGTATATTTATTTATTTCACTGCCCTGTAAGAGCAATAATATGGCATGTCAAAATAAAGCTTCGCCAGGTCAGGTAGGAAAAGAATTAACATAAAAAGTACTAAATACGCACATACTAGTTTTTTTGCACAAAATTATTAAAAACAAAATAATAAACGTTGCCTTTGGTCAAAAGCATGAGTCATGTGTTTCTCTCTTCCAAGCAGCGGTGATTAAATATAAACTCAGTGAACTCGTGAACTCTATTTTTTTTTCTTCTTTCTTTTGATTTGCCCCGAGTGTATAATGTAATTTTGATATAGCTTTGCAGTTTTCATTTTACTGCTTGAAAACGGGACACAGTAGGCCCGAAACGTTACATTCTGTTAGATTTTCTTTTTTTTGTGGCCCCGACTGGTTTGTCCACATTTCATCAATTTTGGTGGTTTTTTTTCTTACCTCCTATACTTCTTCGCAAATGTCTAAGCAATTTCACAACATTGTTAGTTAAAAGTTGTGAAGGGCTTTCCAGATTACATACATAATTACGTGACGTGTGTAAATATCAAAAATTGATTATTTACATTCTTCATTAGGCCTAACCATTAACGTTGCAAATATTTTAAAACAGATCTTCAGTGTACAGTAAACTGGTGAGTTCAAGTAATCACACCTAACCAGTATGCGAAAACTCCTGCTTCGGTAGAATCCTCGGGGGGGGGGGGGGGGGGGCCGGCGCCTTTCAAAAAAAGTCTATCTTATGGATCACAGCACCATGGTTGAAGAATAATCCTGGCTACAGCTGAAGGATTCGAAAAGGGCTGACATTTGTGTTAATGTGATGCAAATGGTCAATAGCCTACAGTGAAAGAAAAGAAAAAGCTTTACTATTGCTTTTAAGAGTGTGCTGATACAGACACTGGCACCCGTAGTATCGGCAAAGCTGACCCGAAACTGATACTTAGTAGATAACAAATTGAATCAATGTAAGCAATTGCTTTGTCAAACCAAAATTAGTTTGCAAGCAAGAAATACTTGTTTACTCTGTTTTACAAAATGCAAATAAAAAAAAATTTGTGGGTGAAAAGCAACCTTAGATTTGCTGCATGTTAGTTAAAAAAAAAAGTCAAGATCTGTTTTACAAAGCCAAAAAAAAGTTATTAATTTAGAATCGATTGCTCTTGGCTTAAAATTTGTGGCAAGTATTATTTTTTTTACAATCGAAATTACAGTGTAGGCTACATTTACATTAGACAAGATAAAAAGTTTTTCTTTTTAATATCATAAGTGAATGAATGATGAGTGGTGTGTTTAATATTATTATTAGTGGTAGTTTCTAGCTGGGGGGGGGGGGGGTGGAGCAGGATAGGAATTATCAAAATGTACCTGAAACTGGCATTGATATGGTCGAAATTGGCATCTGGCATTGGCAACAAACATGTGCTCAATTTACAATTCGGTTGGAAATCAACTAAAGTTCAAACTGGCAAACTGGCACGAAGTGCTCCCTAAAAAAACAAACAAACAACAACAACTCGGTATAACAACAAAAGGGTCCTATCTCATCTGCCACACGATGTTGCGATGGGACCATGTTGTTGTTGTTGTTGTTGTTTGTGTTTTTTTAGGGAGCACAAGCCCAAACCAGGTTGTCTGCCCCACGACGATGAGAGGGACTGAGTTATCTGCTTCAATAATATAACAATGAACATATTTTGCTTTCAACAATGAACACAAGACCACGTTAGTACCCGCAGCACAACAACAGCAGCACGAATGAAGAATTATTGTTTTTCTCACTACTAAATAACGCGAGTTTGGTAAACTCCTGGACACCCGTAATCAAACTAATGGAAACCTACCAATATCCTCCCCCCCCCCTCCCGCTCAAAACATAGGGATCTTAAACTGGATTCGGCTTTTTATCTCATAGCTTCAACGGACAAAAAGGATCGTATTAGTTTGGACAAAAAGATATGATATCTCGCCAAAACAAAACTTGTTAAGGATTCCTGCCATGCTCTTCAGCCGTTTGAAGTCGTGATATCAAACGCCAAGCTCTTTCGCCAAGTTAATCCAGCCGACTACGAACATTCGTCAATGTTTGTGTGCCTAATTGCTTTTTGGAAACATGCCAACCCAAGCCATTTCAATCTAATAATAATTAAAATATTAATTTTAAAAACCTAGCCTATTTGAGCAGATATAAAAAAGTCCGATGAGGAAAAATGTTTGTCGAAAAATGTTTACTGTAAAAACGTATGGGGAAAGTACTGGAAAAAAGTGTCCGTGGATGAAAAAATTTATTTTCGTTATTTTTGTTTTGTTATGTTATTATTATTGTGATAGGTTGATTAGGGCAGTTACCGTGGCTCGTGTTTCACCAACCATGGTATAGTTTCTCAAGAAACGACTTTTTACAACGAGTTTTTTTTTTTAATCTAGATCATTTTTCCATATTAGTTTTATTTACAAGCTTTTCCAGTTTTACTTCGATTTTTTTATAAGCAGATAAGTTTTTCCTAAATTCCTAGTTTATAGTCACTGTGAACTATGGATGCTGTATTACGAATGCAACCGAAAATAAGTTTCTTGGTGAAACTTCCTACACTACATGAGGAAATTCGAGTCAGCTTAAGTCAACTGACTTAACCTAACCTAACCTGTATCAACAAGAACACGAAAAAAATACAAAATAATTTGGCTTTTTGGCTGTAGCTTTTCCCGCGGCTTTTTTGTTTTATCCTTCAGCTGTTTTTAGGCTTCTTTCCTGTGTTTTTTTTCCCCATGCATGACGCAGCCTAGGCATAGCGTATGTAACTTGAATGCACGCGAGTCATTTAATCCATTTGTGGTAAAGATGACTGGCCGTTCTTTTTTTCTCACATTATTAAAAAAAACCCATTTAACTGGTTAATAACTTTTAGAAATCATCCGCAATCCTAATAGTTTTTTTTTATTTCCTGAGAAGGGATTTCGTTATATAATAGTCGCGTTGCAAGAAACTCCTTGTTAACAGTCGAAATAGAAGGTGTGTGAAGTTGGCCCCCCGATGAAATGTGCTATTGATTTTAATAATTGTGCTGATAAGTACTATGAATGTGCTCAATGTGCTAACAAACGGAATTGATTGGACCCTTACCGTTTTACGGTAAACCTTTACTGAATTCGTTAGGGGCCAACTTCACACCAGCCCCTTGAATAAATGTGCTATAAAAATTAACTATTGTGCCGCACACTTCTGTCAATGTGCTCAATGTGCCAGCCAATATTGGTGATTGGACCTTGACACATTGCGAACAATGGCCCTCCAAAGTATGGGGGGGTGGCTAACTTCACATTACAGGGGGCTAACTTCACATTGTGTAACTTGCCCTAGGGCAATGTGCTACCCACCAAACGAATGTGCTAAGCATATCTTCCAATGTGCCAACCAATCC
>JAHWFP010013560.1:0-24468 GCA_023313725.1 Lithobius niger
CAACACTTAGATCTGCAATACCGAGAACGTCTGTGATTTATCTTCGCACATTTCGGCTTTCTGCACTCACTAACTAACTAACTGACATTGCATTCCAACCGTGCTTGCATGGCGTATCATGCTGAGTGGAGGAGTTGAACGTGATGCATATTGCTAGCAGTGTGTGCAATTGTCGGATGCCTGTTATCCGGCTCACTGACTTTGGAGCTTGCTGAATACATACATTCACGGAACTGTTGTTATGTATACTGGCTTAATACGGCGATAGGCTTATTCTGGTGCTTAGGCAAATTAGGCATGGCTGTTGTACACGATTTGTATGTGTCAAGGCTGAGAGTTGAGCTAAAGTTAATTCGATCGATATTAGGACTGTAGAAAATGTAGAGAAGTTTGCCGCAACGACTTCCAAACAACATTGGTACATAGACGTTCGCTCTTTTATTGCTGGTTCGTTTAGAAGCAGTTTAAAGTAGAGAGAACGTGTGTTATAATTAGTAATAAAACCAGTTATTGGAAGGGAGTTACATATGGCATTCCCCAGGAGTCGGTGCTGGGGTCACTTCTTTTTTTATGATTTGCATTAGCGATTTAATGAAAATGAAATGAACTGTTTCCTAACTCACAACAGACGATGTATGTATTATTATTTTTAATATAATATTATTATAATTATATAATTATTATATTATAATAATTATAATTATATTATATTATTATTATAATATTATATTATAATATTCGGAACTACTTCAAAACTATGATGGTGAAAAAAATTCAGTAAGGTTTGAGTAGCATTATTATTTACATCTAACTACAATGAATGCTATACGTGAGCTTTAAAAACTTGTTTCATGTTAATCCCAGCATCAATGATAACTAATAATAAGAGTTTAGTTAAAGGAACATAAATCCCTGTTGGCTTTGCTGCATGACTCAGTTATGCGACATTAGTTCAAACGTATGTAAATGTTGCCAACACATTCATTTTTTTTATTTTTTCTTGCGTGCGAGGTGATTTGGCGATATTAACTCTAACCTGTGTAAATGTTACCAACTGCAAACTCATCGGGTCGCACGATATACCGGAAGGACTTATGTCCTTTTAACGTTAATTTGATCTGTATAAAATACGGCGAAGTTTGCCACTTTGACGTAAGTACATTTATGGGTTATTGTCGTTAAACGTACTTTAAGCCAAGAAGTTGTTACAGTATTTGCGCTAAAGTAGTCGTGTATTCCGTGTATATTTTCTAACCTTATATTCTTTCTTACATTTTCTGCAAACGTCGGTATTAGTCCACAAATTATGTTTAGAACTGTCCCGATTTTCTAAAATTTGCAAAACGTAGTGACTCTAAACCCTGAGAGACTATCAGTTAATACAAAGAAATACTAAAAGAAATCTGGCAGTATGAAATTAATTTTGTCACTGCTGAAAGTCCTGAAATTGATCCACAAGCTATTAAAAAGTATAAAGTTCTTCTCATACGAATTGAATCTTGATATTTGAAGAATACACGTTTTTGATAATAATTTTTACTTCTTAACATTTTTTTTAAGACTCGAGTCAAAGCTAGGATTTGGATTAGGGAAACCAGATTGAAAAAAAAATGCAGCTAAACAAAAATTATCACAGTTTTATGAAATTCCTGTTAAGCCAGTGAAGCCATAGACTAAAGCCGTTTTTTTTTGCGTGAAAATGTTCGTGTATGTATACGCCATGTCCATGTTAGTGTAAATTAGCTGTCGTCACTCTCTGAACATGGGAGAAGAGGAACGTAAATTAACCTTGGACTGAGCGAAAAATAGTTCCAACTCTAACTTGCTGAAGTGAGTGCGTACGCGTGTATGCGTGCCGTGTCAGTCAGTCAGTTACGCGAAAAATACGACACTTACTGTATTATGGTAAACTGAAGCATATTAGGCGCGACATTTGCGACTAATTGCACGAGCTCGAGTTTTAAATTTAGAACTAGCAGGTGCTCGTTAGGAAGCACTAGCGCACCAAACTGCTTTCCCTCTTTCTCTCTTTCTGTCTATCTGAGAGAAGGGCAATCCTCTACCGGAGGGGGACTATTAATAGTTAAAACCATAGAGATAAGACTGGAGAAAATCATGTCCCGCACAAACTTGACAAACACGGGAGATTTTTAATTTTTGGACGGTCCAATCCTCCCAAACGTCACTTGACGACACCTCAGGTGCGAGTCGAAGGCAGGAATACAAAACTGGGACGCGCCAGCGATTCCTAAAACCTCGACTAACTTGACCCCTTTGAGACCAGCAAACCGTCGCGCGGTGGTGATTCATTGACGGAGACCTGGCAGGAGGCTAGCAGGGGCCATCAGTCAGTTCTGCCAGGCGCCGTCGTCCAACGGGTCAGCGTGAATATTGATTGGTGATCTTGGGCGATCGTGTGTGCAATGGCCGCATTAGGCAAAGGAAGGGGGAAGAGAGAATGCTTCCAAGTTGGACGCCTCCCTCTTTCTCTCTATAGTTTCTGCTCGCTTGTAACTTCCAGTATACCGAGGGGGAGAGGTGAGGGAGGAGGGAGAGGACAGAGGGGAAAGCCGGACTAACCAGTCGTTAAGCTGGTAAAGGAGGCAAATCTGGTGATCGTTATAACCCTTTTCCACCATACCGGGGTTTCATTTCCCCTAACTCCCCTCCTCTCTTGCACCAAGACCAAGATTTATAGTGCGGCACGCCTAGCTAGCTAGCTAGCTAACGTTCCAGCTGTTCTCTCTCTCCAGTACTATTTGAATGGTTCTACATTTGTTGGTTAACCCCTACACCTCCCCCCTCCCCTTTTCCAACTTCCCCCGTCCTGGCTGCTTTAGTGTCCAAGCTGGCCAGCAGAGTGACCCTTTGTCGTAAATTCGTCCAACTTCCATATTTGTATGAATAATACAGAGAGTGAGTGAGTGGCAAGCTTTGTAGTCGGTAACTATTGAAGATGGTGTAGTCGAACAGCGTCCAAATTACAAAAGTCTTCCAGTTAGCACTTAAGGTAGCCTAGGGTAGGTTTTTTTTTTTAAGAAAAAGTTATATTTTCAGGCCCGAACAAGGCTTTTTTTTTAGTTTCGTTTATTTGGAGTAAGATCAATCAAATCGCGTAGAAAAAAAGCCAATCAGCTATTTTGTTCGTTATTACTTTAGTTACTGCGCAAAACAACGGAATGTGAAATTCTGTTCACCAAAATACAAGTCTAATTCTCCTTAGTCTAGCGTTTGCAGTATCAGCATGATTCCAAGTTTGAATCATGGAAAATAGCGCTCAACTGCATGCTTGGATGCATGCAAAAAAAAAAAGAAAGTTCGAGTCTTGTTTAGTCTAAACTTCCAACATAGTACGATTCCAAATTTTGGTGTGTACTAAGGATTAGCCTTGGAACCCCTGACAAACCCCCCGGGGGGGGGGGGGGACATTGATAATGCGCATAATGAAAAGTGGCAATTATGACATTGTCACTGTAAAATAAGGGAAGAAATCGAGTGTACGCATAACTTGTGTTGTCGTGTGGCAATAAAGGGTACTTCTTGATGACTTTGCAGGCTGTTGTGACTGAACCTTTTTGGTTATATTGGGGTACAGAAAGGACTATTTTTTACCAATTTTAGTTGCTGTAACTTCTTCAAGGACACCCCCAGTTGTGCAAGGGCAGGAAAGATTAGGTTAATTTAGTACAAAGTCAGGGGTTCAGAATATACCAGAAGGTTCGAATGAGGTTCGTGGGAAATTTCTGAGACCTGTGGAAATTTGCTGAAATATGGTTTGTCTCAGTTTAAGGCTGTGGAAATTTGAAATATCTGTGGAAATAATCATGGGAATTTCCACCCCATGCACCCCTGGATAAAATTGGTTGGAAAAAAAAGAAAAATGGTGTAGACGAGAGTGCCATTTACGTAGAACTATTGGAATCAAGCCTTTGCATAACTAACTTGCAAGCGATTCTACACATTCCACTTACGTGGAATTTCAAGCTCCTTTTCGAACCAGATTAGCAGAAATTCTTAACAAATTGACCTGTCAAATGGAACTTAGCAAGGAAATGCATTATATTTGCCATTATTTGAATATACTGTGAAACCAAGGTATGGTTATTTGCAGGTTGATATCTCCCGTCTTGGGTATCGTGCTTAAAAGAAAACTCAAGACTATGCTTAACAGTACAGTTTCCCCAAGTTGAACATTGTATACTATTAGCTTCTGCAGATGCTTGTTGCATTGCTGTGTGTAATACACCTCTTTAACATTTCAGGCCTGTAGTCCGATGATCTGACATACACCTTTAACCCAACGTACAACCATGTATCCCCAGGTTGTTCGAAAGTTGTTACGCACTCTAATTTTGAATACGTAATTACAAAGAGCTGTACTTTACGGGGTTTCACTTTATGGGCTACATATAGATTAAATTGCTGTTGCAGAGTTGCTGCTTGTAAGCGTTCAACAACCGTTGCATTGCAATGGAGTACACAGGGAACTACTAGTGGTTTAGCATTAAATTGCAGATGGTGGGGCATTGGAGACCACATTCTATTTGGGAGTGACCAAGAGGTGTTTGGAGCAATACTCGTTCATTTGGGTGTCGGTCCGTCTGTCTGTCTGTCTGTTTGTCTGTCTGTACATCCCTGGAAGCTTTGCACTGGACCCTATTTCCAAACCGTATGCGTATTAATAATGGTATGGCCGGGAAGGCTTTATCACCTCCCCGCGTTCCCGTTCAGCTGTGCTGCGTGCCCCCGCCCACAACGCGAGCTGCATCGAGGATTCGAATTTCACGCGCTAGTTAGGATCAGTTTACGCAGTTAATGGAACTAAATCCTTCAGGATTACTACATACAAGCTATCGTGCACTGCATTGCTACTCGGACGGACAGACTTGGCCATCGTCGTCGTAGTCATCATCCAAACAAGCTCTGGTCGTTGGAGAAATGTTTATAGGACCGAGTCCCTTTAGACTCGTAATACTCCCCTAACGTCAGCTCTACTTTCACGGTGTAGACGTTTCCTCAACCGCTGTTTATGAAATGGACATTTCCGCAACAGTGCATTGAGTGAAACCACGTCCTTTACAGGTCTCGTCCCCCAACTCCCTCCAAATGTGACAACTCTAGTTACCGTGTTCTGTATTCACGGTCGTTGAGTGGAAGAATTTGAATTTAGGTTGATTTCGATGCGCAGTCATTGGCTAAATGCCCAAGTTTCTGGCTGACTACTTAACTTTCATTGTCTGTCTGTGCATTACAACATACTGCCTTTATTTCACTTAATACCTTATTACATGCAGTACTGCCAAAAGGAAACACAATAAAGTTAGTGTTAAAACTAAATGAAATACCCGAAAGACAATTCAAGTTTTTCCATGTAAAGATGGCATACAAAATAATACAAAAAAAGTCGTTGTATTATGACGTTAGTATTACAAGAAACTGTGTAACATGCATATATTACAGCATATTTTAAGGCAATGAAAATGTATAACTTCCACTGTTTTGTAAATTTCTAGGTAAAAGTTTTCGATATTCTGAGAGAACAAGAGAGAGTTTGTCTTGAACACCATACTATTAATTTTGTATGCAACATTTTAGTATCAGATCCGAATAACTGCACATTGTTGGCGTAAATCTGTACAAAATGCACAGACAAAATTGTGCATCCATTGATGGAAAGATTCCTTTTCAGAGCGTATGGTGTTGTAGGCGAACAGTAACGCCATTCTTGTTCAGTACTTCTTAAAACAAATTAATGTGAACCATCTTGAAAAATGACTTACAATTATTTTGAATTAAGGTTACCTGATTGACTTTTATGTACAGTACTACTTACCAAAATTATCAAATTTTGCTTTAACCAGAATTGTAGTTGTCTTCGTATTTGGTCCTATTTAGTTCACAAATCTACACACACTAGACTTGATGTACTGGAAGATTGCAGTCTTATCCAGAATTTTTATTAATAATTATTAATATATTACACTCGTATTTATTTAAAACTTTGGAACTAGTAGCTGATTTTCCAAGTTCAAATTAAAAATCGTTACGAGAAGGTACCCTGTGCATTGCATTTCAAATGTGAAAAACATTTGTAATCATTTTGTGCATTCTGTTCTTTGCCAATTGCCAAGAAGTAACTGTGGTCCATAGTTTTGATAAGAGTTAATTTTTCTTCTGCTACCATTGTGAAGTACCGTATCATTTTTTTCACATTTATTTTCTGGTTTTGACAAATTGTCGACTAATGTTTAAAATGTTCTGTCTTTCAGGTGCCGGCAAACTTCAGGTTTGTCGTTGAGCAGACCCTGCGCGAGTTCTTTAAATCCATCATCGGCGGCAAAGATTCGGAGCAGTCGTGGAAGAAGTCCATCTACAAAGTGATTGCCCGCTTGGATGACAACTTGCCCGAGTACTTCAAGTCGCCCAACTTCCTGGAGCAACTGGAATGAAGGGCCGTGCCTTCTTCCTCAAGCCTTCCATTGCAAGGAGTGCATGCACAAAATGACGTCATCATCAAAACTCCCCCATCCCATATTTCTCTTTTTTGGTCCGAAGTTGTCCTTTTAAGAGAGAGAGAGAGAGAGAAAAAAAAATAATGTTTTTTTTTTCTTTTGTGTTTCCCGGTTTATATTGATGCCAGCTGTATAAATATTAACTGCAAACCTAGTCATGATTGCTCTCTGCTCAGTTTCAAGTCGCTCGTGTTTTGTGGTGATTTTTTAATGTTATCAAGTATTTTCATTCCATTTTGTATGGCTTCAATCCTGTCTCAATCAGCAGGAGTGTTTTAGCCTCCAAGTCGATCATATGTGTGAACTTTTTTTTTACAACTCGGCCCAAGGTCAACTTTTTTTGTGTTCTTGTTCTATTTGCAAGCCAAAGAACTACGTATTAAAAAAAAAACCAGAGTAACAGCCAATCACATATTGCCGTTTACGTAGTGAGTTTACAGCTAGTCGTTCATTGTGTGACATTTTGATGCTGCCAGCGAGGCACACCCTATCTTAGACTGGGGCGCTCCGCACAAACTCTTTTTATGCTGGCCGTTTTCAGCTGCGCGGTACTGTCGCCACATCAGAAGAAGATTTGCCGACAGTTCTTTGTCGCCGCTGATGTTTATATCTTCCATTTTAAAGAATCATCGAGGGGAAACATAACGACCATACTGAAGCATGGCCAGTAAAACAGTGTAGCATGCAGCAACCGAATGGTAGTGACCAAGATGGGTGCACATACGTGACAACAAGTGCAGTTTTGCTCATCCCGTTCTCATTTCTGTAGTGATGAACAACAATTCTGTTTTCCCTGCCCGCCGCCCGCCGCCACCAGTTTTAATGGCCACAAAGAATACAAAAAATCATGTTTGTGCCATTGATTTATGCCAAGAAATAGCCTAGTCATATCTTCATCTTCATAATGTGGGCTAGTTCACCAAGCCGTATTAGGTAATAGGCCTGTACCAGTCGAAACCGCAAAGTCAATTGGTCAGGTAGCCATCTTGTGCCCCGTCCGTTAGAAGAGTGTTGATAAGTACATTTTGCGATTTCGTAGGCAAGAACGAGCCAAGTACCAAGACGTTTTAACTGAGAAGGCTCATTGAACGTTGATTGTTAAGGCAGTGGAGAACGCAAAGGCAGTGTGAGGTCGTATGCATGTGTGTGCGTGAGTGAGTGTAAGGAAACATTTGACGGAAAGAGATCAGTTTGCCCTCTAAGGGACTATGTGATGGAAGTCGAGTTACACCTAATGGATGCCAGAATCGCCACAAATTCTTTCCCAGTAAACTGTTTTGTGCGTGAGTGTGAAGTCTGCATCTCGCTGCAACAAGTGTCCTTGAAGTGTGTCACAAGAACCAGTTTGTGCAAGAATCAGAGGAGCGACCCAATTGAAAGAAAGGATGGTTTTGGCGTATCTAGAAGCCCATATATTTTAATTGAAGGCACAATTGGTTGTGATTGTGGATGGGGTGTTTAGATGGCGTTGGCGTAGCTAGCTAAGCTTTAAGGTTTCATCTAGTCATTTGAATCTCTCGCACCCCGTCTCCCGTCATGCATTCACGTTGCAAATGGGCGAGCGGGCCCTCAAGTACAAGTCCATGAGGCCATTTTGTGGCAAAAGTCGAATGACTGTTCTGTACCTTGGACACTAGAAATCATAAGGTTTTTTTTTTTAAATATTTCTGGAGATGTTTTCATATACGAATATTACTACTCTACACTACGGTACTACTGCTACGTGTTAATATTCATTTTTTTTTTATGTATGTAGGATACCGTATCTTTTATGCATCAACACGTACATTCCAGAGATTCTTGTCATGTATCAGTTGCCACCACCCACAAAAAAATCTGAAATGCTCTCTGTTATCTCTCTCAGTCAGCATTTTTGTGGCCAATACATATATCTATTATGTACAAGCAACAAAACCAAATCCATTTCTCTGCTGTCCAAGGTTGTTTGGCGGCAGTCCATCATTCCAAGTTGTGATATACTTTCAGTGTAAGTCAACAGTGTATTATAATAAACAATAATGATGATGTAACAGCACATGCCGGCTGTGTGCGTTAAACCCTTTACAGACCAACGCCAAACATAGGAGACTCTTAAGTGATACTGGAGTAGTATATAGGCGAAAGACTTTCCTTTAACCAGAAGAAATCCAACCAACCTCTCCTCCTTCTGATAATTGACTAACCATCTGCCCACCAACAAAAGTGGGTAGCACAATAGTTGGGCGCAAACCAAATTATGCAGCTTGTGTTTTTGAAGTTATATCATAAAAACCACGTCAAACTGAGGACTACAGTGACGTCTCGAAAAGACAGTTCCAGGCCTTACGCCTCGCCAGAACGAAGTCAGGACTTAAACCTGTTTGTTAGGGGTGGACTCCATGGCTGTGAGGTCACGCAGCCCGCAAAACAAAGGCCTCCATTTGCCGCTGCGGGACTAATATTTCTCTCTAAATACGATACAAAGATAAAAACGATGCTGTGTATGTGTGGGTGGTTTGGGACCATGGCTTCTGTCTAAATCTGTGTTCTGATTCCCCCTTTGCTTTGTTTGTTGAACTCTGTGCAAGCAAAGATTCAATATGTTGTGTGGGAGGTATCCAAGATGGCCCCCACGATCCCTGGTGTGACAACAAACGGTCTTCTCAACATTATAATAACAATTGTAGTTTTTATCTCACTTTGTTGCGTGTCCGATTCTAGTAGTCAGTCTGTTCGTTGTACGGCTCTCGCTGTCTTATCTCTGTCTTATCTGTTTTTTCCTCTTGTCTCGACTATTGGATCATCCAAACAAAACAAAACAAACACAAAAAGAAAGGTGCTAGAAACCAAAAACCGAAATCCATTTTTCAATTATTCCAGCACCAAAATGCCTTAGTCTTAAATATTATAAAAGTGTACTTTGTGAAAACATTCCAATTCTTTGTACTCTATTTTCCTATTTATATATAAATATTCTATAATGTATCGATGATGATGGTGATAATGATGATAATGATTATTATTATTATGATTATTATTATTAAGATGATGATAATGATGATTGATAAGTGTGGTTATAGATGGCTGAGATATATGCGTGTCAGCCGCCTAATGCTATTTTTCTCCAAATGTTTAAAATCGAGAATGCTATTTTATTTTCTGTCTCGTAGTTTGTTAAATAATGTGCGCCATCATGCAGTATCGTCCCATTAACCTTTTTTTTAATTAATAATATTTTTGTTCGTTTTTAAGTTATGAACTCCACACGAGTTTGTTTGGTTGTGTTTCTCGATCATCTAGGCTGTGCTCTGTGCCCTCCTCAAAAATACGCAGTGCCTTCTGTGTCGTATATGATATAATATATTATGAATGTGTAGTTGAGATTTAGGAGTTGCCACAAATGGAC
This sequence comes from Lithobius niger, assembly GCA_023313725.1. NCBI lineage: Eukaryota > Metazoa > Arthropoda > Chilopoda > Lithobiomorpha > Lithobiidae > Lithobius > Lithobius niger. The sequence goes on from JAHWFP010013560.1 coordinate 9,898, forward strand.
GATGGTGACTGTAGTTTGTGGATTTACTTTAAAAGCAGAAAGAAAACTCACACACTAAAATAACGATTTTAAAAAAGAATGATTTTTGTCTTAAAGGCAGACGATTTAGTATGAAAACTGTAAAACGAAGATCAAATCTTCATTGCTGTGTAAAAGTCCTTGTTGTGATGTGATAATTCATTTTTACACACTGGTGTACACTTTGGCAATTTTAAAAGGAGGTAAAACTTATAGTTACCTCAAAACCTGGATGCCGAGTCAAAACGTATTATAATGTCAAAGTGGATGTCGTGAAGAGTAAAAAATATTAATAATATATAAATATTTATATATAAGTATATATAAACATATAGGCATATTCTTGTGTACAGCAGTGTGTGTAGTTTTCTTCCTACCTATAAATAAAAATAGTAATATATTTGATTTGATCTACTAAGCGACGATTTTGGCGTGAAAATCAAATCTCCCAAGTTTATACGTTTTGTTCTGTTCTTATGCATTCCTTGATGGGGCCATACTGCATGAGTGTTAGAATATGTTCTTTTCCTTGTAAGTTACGGAAGGGTCAATTCAAATACGATTAATGTTGTTAACTAGCAAGACAATCTGGACACTACGATCTTATTTTACTTGTCTAGTCCACAAACACTAAACAAATTTCAATGATAGTTATTCACCTATTGGACATTTTTACAGTTTACCAACAACAACATCTAAAGAAGATACAAGTCATACATAGCTCATTTCCAATCTTTACCAATTTTAGTGGCTCAAGAAATTGTTAAAAGTTCAATGCAAAAAAAATTACTTTGTTGGAAAAAGCAATCTTCTGAAGGGATAACATTAAAGTAGTGTCAAATACTCCAGGAAGGATAAAATTTCCAAATTCATTTCTAACCGTTCCCGGAGACATAAGTGCAGCCACATTAGTAACTTTGTTATATCCACTAAGATGTAGTTCGTGAAGATGCAGCTCCTTATGAACCCAAAGAAAACATGGGATGAATGCACATCTTAACTTTTCGTCACAATAATTGAAGAACATGCTGCAGATCTAGAACATTTCGAATAGTTTCTTGGATTTAACATAACTGTTTTGGTTGATAATCTTAAGTCTTTACCTAAAGATTATAAACAAAATCAGTTTTGGCATAAAGTGTTACACTTGCGATGCACTCTGCCATACACATGAGTACTGAGTATGAAAAATGCCCGAGAAGGTTTTATTCTCCCCTACTTCCCATCCATCTATGGTTGGAGGAAAAATGTCCAAACATATCAGAAGGCTTGTTTGGTCAGCCAAAGCTGTCCACTGCTTGCTTACCAACCAAGCGTTCACTCGTTCGCTCTTTCCTTTTGCATCAGAGTGGACGTAGCAGCCAACCGCTTGAATGATTAAAGGCGGGAAGGAGTTGGTGAACCCTTCTAGCACGGAATTGCTATTGATTTATTGGTCCAAGCCATCAGTGTAGAGGCATGGAGGAAGGCAAGCTGTATAGTTGGTCCCTTCACTCGCTTCCGTATCTCGATGGGTCGTAGCTGTAAGCTTTAGCCACTGCCAAAAGGGGTTATCGCCCAACAGATGGTTTTGATGCACGCTGAATCCAGTTTACAAGGTTATCAGCGGATGGTGGTCCAATCATGAATCTGCACTCTGTTTGTAACAAGCCAATCCCCTATCGGGCTGTGTAATAGTTGGTAGTGCACCCTTAGTCTTAAAAGTCCTACAACTATGCAGATATTACGAAATGATTTCAAAACTACATTTCTGGCTTTAATTAGTTAATAGGAGAAACTCATGTGGGCAGTGTTGCTCCATTAAGGGGCGTGTGTAACAAATAGTTTAAATAGTCACCTTCTTATCCTAGCTTTTTTTTTAAATCTTTTACTAAATTCACATTACAGATGTTCTTTCGGAGTCTTGTATGTGCATAGAAGGGGTGGATGAACGGGCAATGGGACTATTGTTAAGTAACCATCTTCAACAGCTGAGGTGTTATTAATGGAGCTAACGACCGATAAGAAATTTGAAAACTGCACACTTTGGAATATTTTACTAGGAACTTTTTTGAAACCAACATCAACTTCCAGGGAATAAATTGTACAAGAGACCGCCCAAATAGTTCTTGCATGATTAAAACAAGTATTGATCATTTTCAACTGAGCCGAGTAGCATCTGTGGTGAATTAACGCCCAATTTCTGGAATTATACACTCAGTTCAATGTCCTAAAGTCAATTGCAAGTTTTAAAAACGACGATGGACCTAAATTTGGGAATTGACGTACTTCAGGCGTTTTCAAATGTTAGTCTTTCCCTATTGTTTATGTCTACAAAAATCTTTCGGAACATCTCGATGACCTGACCTTCCCGTAACTTGTCAAGGAGAAGTTCCAATGAATAGAAGATTGATTGCGTCTTGTAGTGCTTTCTCCATTCCTTTCTTTCTTTCATCTTTTCTATGTGATATTTATGGTACTTTTTCCAAGCGAAAATGTCATTGTATTAGTTCACTAACTTGCCACTAGAGTGTAGTCCATGCTTGCCTGTCTCTTTCGTCCGTCCAGCCAAGGCCCTCAATGACGTCATTATGTGTCGATGTTCGCTAAAGGTTGCAAGTTGCCTATGTAATGAGCTTCTCTTGGCTTTTTATTTATTTTTTTTTTTTTCATTCTTGAGAAAGCAATCAATAAATCTGACTCGTTCTTGTTAGAGAGCTGAGGATTTGCTATAAGTGCATTGGCCTTATGCTGGTTCGTGATTTGCTGGGTAATGGATAATGTGTAACCGTGAAAAAAAACAAATCCAAATTATTAATTAGTGTTAATAGAGAACACTCCTTCGCCGTCAGTCTCAATTCTGTTTGATTAAAAAAAAAAAAATAGTAGCCTTACGTGTGGAAGATTAAAAAAAAATACACAGGATACCAAAAAGAAAATAATAATATTCATTAAAATTGTATTATCACAACCTTGTTACAAATTTTCTAAGATTATTGGAAAAAGACATGAGCTTTTTTTTCGGAAGAAATTTTTTGTTTGTTTGTAATCATAAAAGGCCTTGGCTGGTATGTTCTTGGTGTAGCTCGCAACTTATTCCTTCGCTAATAGTATTGTTTGCAGCGCTTTAAAATTTGCTTGTCTATGTTACAGTTGACACTATTCCCTGACACGAAAAAAAAAACACCTTTGGCAGAAAGTTTTTGGGGGGCTGGGGGGTGAAGGGATTATACTTTAACAGTGAATTCTATTCAAGGATTTCTCACTTCTCTAGATCAGTTCGAGACAGAAACAATCTTACCCAGAAAAGTGAAAGCTAATCGTTTTTCGCGCAGTTGTCAATAGCGACCTCAAAACAAAATTCATTTGGAAAGATATTCCTTTACTTCCCTACTAAAACACGGGAATTCAAAAATAATACGTAAATAATATTTTAAGAATTTTAAAGACCGTTCGTCATGTGTAGGTAACAAAACTCCCGTCAATTTTTATTTAATTTTTTAGGACATGGGTGCATTAATACTACAAATTGCAAAATGAATCTTTTGTGGTCGTTATGTCTGATAAACCTGATAAAATTCAGAAATGATAATTAATCCTTTGGCATACGCCAGTTTCTTTAGCATTTTACATTCCAAAATGTTAGGTGAGTTTACAGAAAAGAACCAATACTGCTCCATCAAATTCTTGTGAAGCAAAATAACGAATTTTGCAAAACATTATTGTTTTTGTTTCTTTTCCTCACTTGACATACTTGGAATACGAAATTTCTAAAGCAGTAATGGCGTCGTGCATGGTGACAACAGTACCGCAGTTGTGCTGTAACTCGCCTGTGATTGGCTGCCCTTTTTTTTTTTTCGTGTCGAGGAAATGGTGAATCCTAATATTTTCTGCTTCAGCTCTACTTGTGCAACAGCATCCATGGTGGGGGCAGACCAAAGACAGACACTCCTTTTTGTTCATTCACACTTGAAAATATCACACAATAAGTTTTTTCGATAAAGTAGTTTTTAAAATTACGAAATAAATAATCATTATCCCTTAACTTTTCCATTTTTTACGTTTAAAAAAAAAGGTAAAATAGCATGTTTTTTGGAGGATGAATGAAGAGGCAGTATTTCCGATGACATTTCACAAATAAAAAAAAAAGAAAGAAAATTGACGAAGAAGAAGCTAGCGAATATTGAAGGAGGTGGTGGGTGGGACGGGAAAAAAAAGTTGAAAAAAAAAGTTGGTTCGTTTTAATAATTGTTGCCGCCCCTTTGGGATGGGAAAGCAACAATTTGTGGGGCGGTATAGAGGAGTTGTTGCTGTTGTTGTTGTTGTTCTTGTTGGAGGTGAGGTGCCCTCCATCGGGCCAAGCTCCCCAACAGCCCTAAAAGTGCCTTGTTCTTTCCATGCAAAAGGCCCTGCATTGTGATAGCCGAGCTTGGGATACCGATTGGGAGGACACTTTACATAACTCACGCTCCACAAAATAAAAATAATCAACCAAACAAACCAAAAAAAAAAAAAATTGAAAGCCGCCCCTTCTAAACTTCCAGTCATATCCTGTGTCTGTGATCCCCTACTTTGCACCAAGTACCTGTGGTTGATTGCCTGCCGACCTAGCATTATTGTATTAGGCGGCGCAATCCTTTGGGATTGGTAAAAATACAAACACTTTTGTGACGACGCGCCGGGGGGCGGGGACACAGCAATGGCGGACGACACCCGCGTCACGAATCGGCCACGCCCTCAACCCTCCATGATTGACAGAAGCTGAAAAGCCGCGCTACCACTTCTGTTCGTTCCCTTTCGTGCGTTCGATCGTAGACTGGACACTTTGACGTCATGGACCCCTAATCCGTGTTGAAAACCCTCTCCTTTTTCCCTCTCACTCCTTCCCCATCCAACCGAACGCGTGTCTTGGTAACTGTTTATTCTGCTATTAAATTTGAATTTATAACTGTAAAACAGTGATGAGAAAGAAAACAAATTTGGCTGTGAATTTCCCTCTTTAGCCCAACGAGGGTTTCGTAATATTTTTATTATTACTAGTATTTGTACTATTATGCAGCCTTTAAACTCCCGTTATACCTTGTTGCAAAGCTAGTACCGCGATTTAACCAAAAATAGGATTAGCTGTTAGCTCTTCTTAATAGTGTGAAACATGCTGCAAAACAATAAATTTGTGAAATTGTGGAAGGCTACAATAACTGGAGGTAAACCATTGCCCAATTTCCCATTTCCCATTTTTTTTTTTGGTAGGTTATGGCATTGAACACCGTAAATATATATATATTTTTTTGCAAACTTTTCACAATTCGAAATTTCAAATGCTTTATAAACGTTAAAGCGCAAAAATGTTAAAAGAAGTCAATTTTTTTCTGCCTTTGTTAACAGATCAGATACTTTTGGCCAATAGCCACTAAAGAATGACATTCTAAAAAATGTTTATATTTTGATAATTTCGATTTGAACCAGAGCTCATAAACCAAAATATAGTGCTTCATAAGATACAATTGCAAAGCTGTATTGTATCATTTTGCTTATTTATAAATGACGGGATTTTTTACCCCATATCCAGAAATAATGACAATCACTATTGTAACAACAAGAAGATTGTAGAATTTTATTTAATGACCTGGACGTCGGGGTTGGGAGGTGCACCCCTCCCCCCTCCCCCCACCAAAACGTACGGCATTGTTTCACATTAGATCCTTTAGTTTCTCCCTTCATACGAACGTTCCAGAGATTAGTTTCCATTCCATTTTGACTGTTTTACACTTCTGTCCGCACACAACTTCGTCTCTCTGCCTGTAGATGGTGCTGCTTCCTTGCCCTGAAATTTTTTCTATAATAATATATATAAGTTTTTCTTGTGATCAGTGTTGGCCTTAAAACAATGATATCAAAATGTCCGACAGTGCCATCTTCTTGACGATCTAGTGTGGACAGTATAGTGGTGCTATGGTCGACCTATACTTTAACCCTAATATAAGCCTAACTTAACCCTAATGGTTTCCATTCTTGGTCCTACCCTTCCAGTCTACGTATCAAGTGTTGATTTTTTTTTTGTTTAAGTCACTATTATAATACATACTCTGTAAGCACAATGCTCGAGTCTTTTTAAAAACTCTAGTTTTAAGTTTTTTAGTGTAAAAGTCTAGTCCGTGTTGTAAGTTTTTGACTTCGTGTTTTTAAACCATTGTCAAACGTTTGTAATCTAACTTCAGAATTCAACGATGCCATAAATGATATTCATTCTCCAAGTTAGTTCTTTAGCGTCAAACTGTGTAACGTATTAGTTTCTGCAAGGTTTTAGGGATTATTGCGTAAATATTGCTCGCTTTTTGCAGAATTGTATAATACCGTTGTACAAATAGCTCACTATTGTCAACTCTTGTCAGTCAAGTCAGTCAGTCAAGTCAATCAGTCAGTCAGTCACATTTTTGTAGTCACAAATTTAGTCACAGATTTTACTGTAATATCGTGTTCTTTAAACGCAGGATTCTTCCCATTATTATAAATAATAATACTATGTACATGTATATATATAACATACACATTTTTAATATAGTACAAGTTTTGAGTAGCGAACAAGTGATAGGCCTAATCCTTCCGATGTGACAATAAACAAAAGCTTCAGGGCGTGGCCGCTTCGCGTCGTGTGGCGTTGTAAAGCCCCCTCGCCGTCGTCCGGGAGCCAAGATGAAGTTAGTAGCGTTGTTACTGGAATTTATTTTTAAGTCGTCTATTCGACTGAAGTAATTCCGTAAAAAAAATCTCGGCTCCGAGTATTTTTTCTCATTATTATTAATTATTATTATTATTTAATTTAAGTAATAGATCAACCCCTCTGGGTGCTATACATAAGATTAAGTAAATAAAAAAAAAACAACATCAAATAAATAAATAAAAAATACTTAAAAAAAAAACTTGACCTCTGCTCTTTTCTGAGGTCGTCTTGTGATCAAAGTCATTTTTATGCAGCGTCGTAGCCCAACGTATTTTCCATAACTTTTAGTGACAAAAGAATTTCAGAAATCCTTCCATTTGTGTAAAACTTGTGTGTTTTTGTCATATGTGAGCTCTTCTAAGGTGAAAAAAAAATAAGCACGATCTACCAAGGGATGCGTATGCATTAAGGAACAAAGTTAAAACTACATTTGAAATGCGGTAAAAAAAATAAAACAATCTCGCTCCGTTTCATTAAAAATGTAATAAAATGAAAACTGTGTATGTATTAAGATTCGTTTTTGTCGCAGTTATTGTTGCATTGTATTTACACCCATCTAATGGGTGAGTGGTAAGATGAGGGTCACGTGATTACGAACCTCTGCCATTTTATATATTATTTTTCAATGTTTCTTTTGCATTTTAAAGAATGCAAAAAAACAATACAACACTGCGAGAAATACGATTTTTTTTGGTTTTGTACCATACACGAAAGAAACAAAAATTATCACGATAAATTCAGTGTTATCGACCAAAGAAAAGTGACGATAATAATAACGATAAATGGACCACCAAATAAATACTCTCTATGCATCCCAAAGACTAAGAAAGTAAGTGTGAAGAAGAAAAAATCAAACATTTTCATTATCTGTCCCCTAAGTCATTGTTGGTGAGATGTTAGGCTTGGATATTTTCCAAATACAGGCGCCGTTTTTTCCGACGAATATATTGTAGCCAATTTCTACGCCTACACAAATTTTTTATTTATGCAAAAAAAAAACATTTTATACATTACTGTATATGTAATAATAGTATATAAGTATTATTATTATTTAATTTATTGATTTTTTTTGTTTTTCTTTTTCTGTTTTGTATTTAATTCGCACGAAATGTTTTTTGCTGTCAGCACGTTTAAGATATTCACATTGAATACCTGTAGTGTTTAGGCTATTGCAATATGTAGTCACCACATTGTGAGAATGGCTCCATATTTATATGTACGTCTAGATGAATACTTAAAAAAAATCCATCATTCAATTATAGTATTTATTACTTAAAAAGTTTTCAAATCATGACGACCAGAATAAATATTTTATTGAGATATTTAAAACTATTTATTTCCAATAATTTTTTTCAGATTAATACTGAATATGATGTATGCCTACTCATGTCTTATCATTGGATCACAATAAAGTATTTATAACACACAAAAATAATAATGACTCCTTTCATTTCATACACTGCGAGAAAGTAATCATTTTGGGGAAGAGATTGAAAAGTTTCCATCTACTCCATACAGAAAAAGTGGACATGTACAGCATTTGCGAACTAGAATGCAACACCCAAGCAGAAGCTTAATTCCAGCATCCTGCACGTTTGCAACATTAACGTAGGTTAGAGTGAATGTAGCAAAACTGTTTCTCGCGAGGGGAAAAAATAGGAAAATGAATGCCTTAACACGCGCCTGAATTAATGTTGCAAAAACTTAGCTATACCGGAAAGCCAATTGGGAGGAATGGACCTTTAAAGACTTACCAATCCAAATTTTGTCAAGGTTTTGTTCCAAAATTGTCAGGCATGATTAAATTTCCACGTTTTCCTTTAAGCAACATTTTTTATTTCCGTTTAAAGGTGCGTTCCTCCTGGTTTATGACCTTTTCGCGGAATCCCGTTTCGCCGAACATTAATCAGTGTCTTAATATTTATGGCGAAACGGGAATTTCTGTTTCGCCGAAAGTTTCTTTTCCAAATTACGTGCCACGCTCGCTGCGGCTAAACATATAACATCGGAAACTGCAACTAATCACAAATTCCTTCTAATTAGGAATGCAAGTTTAACTTCTCCAACGTCAAAGTTTTTAAACCATATTTTGATTCGGCGAATTCCCCTTTTGCCAATTTTAATCAGAGCTTAATTTTCGGCGAAACGGGTATACACAGTTGGTTGGCTTTTGTGTCTGGCTTAGTCTGGCAACATTAGTGTACAGACGTGTGTAAATTTTGCAGAGGCATTCATTTTACCACGTTTCCCTTTGTGGAAAACGAGATTGCTACATTCATTCTAACCTACGTCGCAAAAGCTATTCTGAGCAGGATGCTCGAAATTCGTGAGAGGGTATGTCCTTTAATTTTAAAAGGACAATTAAAATCCGTTGCATATAGCGTTTTATACAATAAAAAGAAATAATTTGAGGTTTACCAATTTTAGTACCCTTTATTACCACTAGATTCCATTGTTGGCAACTGATATAACACATATGAAGAATTTATAGAGTTGGGGGGGGGGGGAGGAGAATTTGTGACTGAGACCTCTTTTAAAACGTCTTAGATTCATTCCTATTAATTTTGTCTAAGTTGATAGAGGGCGCCATGAGTTTTTTTGTGGGAATTTCCACCTAGTTTTTAGGTTAAAATTAACTAAACTAAACGAAACTAGCTTGTGTATTTAATTATTATTTAGTTTAGCTTAGTTGTAATTTAGTTTACTTTAGATTTGGGCTAAAAAATGAGCAAAAATTACCAGATGGGACGCGTGGTGCCCTCTGAAAACTCTGACGGAACTAATAAAAATGAATGTAACATGTTTCAATACGGGCTTTTAGAATTACAAATTTTCCTCCCCAGCTGTATAAATTCTTGCTTGCATGCATATATTTTTATTTATTTATTCCCCCAAAAGGACAAACATTTTATCAAAAAAGGCAAAATTTTATCATCCGAAAAAATGCACAATTTTATCATCCGAAAAAATGCACGAGTTATTTAGATTGCAGTTAGGTTAATAGATTTTGTGAACAAGGGCGTTCAGTGAAAAAAATCTCAAATTGTTTTTTTTATTGTCTAAAATGCTGTCTTCAATGGATTTTAATTGTTATTTTTATATTTAACAGTTAAAAAGGCTTATTATTTCAACAAGTGTAAATGACTGATTTTTAAGTTGTACTTTTTGTTTTCTGGTTGACGTTGTGTTCCCAGATTTTCGAGGTGTTTTTGTGAAACGAATAAGCAGTTATTAGGATTTTTTCTTGTAAAGAAATTGTTGAGCTTTTCTTTTTAACGAAACAATTTCATACTTTAGCGGTTTCTGCCGCTTTCATTATACAACTTTAATGTATGAAAAAGAAACTTTAAAAAAAAAAAACAACGTGCAGTTCTTTTCTCTCGAAGAGATTTAGCACTGCACAAGAGAACCTGAGGGGCAATTGGTCGTTTAGATTCCACCATGCAGCATACACATTTTTTTCCTAACTCCAACAGGTTCTCTTTCATGTAGTACTAAATCGGATCAAGGAACAGAAACAAACTGTGAAAAGTGGTACACCAATAGCGTGAAGGTATTAATCCGCAAGCAGGGCATTATTTCTAGCTTTACGGATAATGCTAAAGTCGGAGCGAAAACCGAGCTCTGGGAACCCGAGCAAAGCGCAGCTAATCGTATTTTGCGGCTTGAATCTCCAACCACGAAGATGCGATGTTGAATATCTCATTAAAAAAAAAAAACGTCCCTCTGCGCTGCGCACGTCCATGCTGAAGAGGTTTACGTTAAAAAATGACTTTTTCTACACCATAATACTTGACCTGTACAGTAATACACAGGCTGGTCCACTCCACAAGTCCGGAGTCTGCAGCGTGTTGAGAAATAGCACTTAAATTCATCGACATTAGTGACGACACATCAGCAACAAATAAACTGATCACAAATCCATTGACCTTGATGACCTTTACTAGGGCAGTGGCGTAAGCTGGAAGGTTGCGGGAAATAACAGAACAATAACAACCCAATAAGAATTAGGTTGAAAATTGACTCAAAATTGCAAGCGATATGGAAGAATAAAACGTATGGGTAATAGCCTCACTGCAAGTATACCCACTACACCCTTCATTTGTTGCTTCACTGCTTTGCATGCCAGCACGCAGTGGAAGCTGTTACTCCTACACTGCCGACTCTAAACTTCTGGACCAACCTGCATATTAAACCCGTAGTATGCTACAAGAAAAATGCTAATTATTTCCTCTTTCTACATAGCATAACCTGCAATTTATTTATTTATTTCTCCACTTGAATCAGCCTGGTACTGCTGGCCGAAAAATCCCTTTTAGTCTTCTCTACAGGGAAAACCTGGAAACACTTTAGCAACGACTTTGTCCGTTCGTCCATGGCCAATTTCAGTGTTTCTCAAGTGGATTGTAAAAACTCGGCAGATTAAAACATTGTTGCGCACTTATAGCTAACACAGGCTTTCTCGAAGTGACTCAGTGAAATAATAACAATTGATCGTCGCGTTTAACCACTACAGGAAGACACGCAACCGTGAAAAAATTAACAAAATAATTTTGTTTACGACGGACATTGGTCTCGACACCGTGCTGTGATAATGAGTGGGTCTACTCTCGAACCCAATTCTCCGTTAGCTGCTACTTAACGAAAATAAAACGGCAGATAAAAAATGGGCCTAGAAGCTGAAATTTACGCCTAAAATCTAAAACTAGACCTGAACGCTAACACATTTTTAACAGGCAATATTGTGATGGTTACTAAGTTTAGATTATACAGGGTATTTCATCTCAAGTGTTAATCCTTAATATCATTCCTAGTATTGCACATACGTCGAATATGGCCATGGACTACGTTGGAACATCCAGGGGACCATCAGACGGGTAAACCGAAAATGACCTTGATGACCGATTTCAAGGAAGTAGCAGAGATAGGGGCATGATGTAAATTGCAAACTTGTGGAGGACAAAGACATGATCTCAACAAAGCAAACAGAACAGAAATTCGTTCAAATGTTACAGAGATACAGTAAAAACAATATGGGTCTTGCAGCCCTATTGGAGGACTTCACCACAACCCACCTTGAGGTAAAAACACAGACAGGCACCAATAGGAAATATCTACCTCAGGGATTAATGCAAACAGACTTCTCATGGATCCACTAGGTCTGCCTGCTAATCTTTTGCTTTGCTTACAGTGGTGCCTGTCTGTGTTTCTACCTCAGGGTGGGTTGTGGTCAAGCCCTCCTATGGGGCTGCAAGACCCATATTGTTTTTACTGTATCTCTTTAACATATGAACCGATTTCTGTTCTGTTTGCTTTGTTGAGGTCATGTCTTCGTTCTCTACAAGTTTGCAATTTACATCATGCCCCTATCTGTGCTACTTCCGGAGTTAGTTTTTCGTTGACCTTGAAATCGGTCATTAAGGTCATTTTCGGTTTAACCATCTGATGGCCTCCTGGATGTTCCAACGTATTCCATGGCCATGTTCAACGTATCTGCAGTAGTAGGGACGATATTGAGCATTAACACTTGAGATGAAACACCCTGTATAATAGAGATGGCTGTTGCAGTGCGTGATAGAGGTGTGCGCCTCAACATTTTCGTTGAAAAAGTTGTGAAGTGTACAGAATGTCGGTTGCGGCTACACAGTCGCTGCAGCCGCTTGTTAATCGAGTGTTTTTTTTCGCAGCAGCCTGCGGCTTTCGCTCGTTTCATCACAAGACGGTATTGGCAATCTGCGTAAAAGGATAAATACTGTAAAGCCAGTGAGCAATAAATAAATATTTTACTTCTTGTTTAAGACTTCACCGTCTGGACCTTCCACTGCATTAACCTGAAAAAAAAAATCAGTTGAAAGGCAAAAGTTAGTGGATTAAAATCGTATGGCCTAGTACTTTTTTTCTTTTTTGGCGAGGATGGTAGTGCTTGGTTCTTTCTGCCGGAATCTAACATTGTAGTTTACTAGGGCCCAAAAAGATGATGAAGATTTTTAAAATGTTAATGCACGGTAGTGACGTCACGCAAACACATCCCACGCCAAAAGTCTAGTCGTTATAGACGGTTAACCTGAAAACCCACACACGTCACCATGGATTAATTTTGATAACCCACACTTTTTTGATAATCTAACATTATTTCCGTGGTCTACACAACCCATGCTCCACCATGTGACATATAATGACCGACTTTGCAAAACTACCGTATACAACACAAATTCAACTAGCGCATCCCACTGCAACCAGCATAAACAGGCACATTTGCAACCTGTGACATTTTTCGTACTAACACGAAAAAAAAACCTCCCGTACTATGCTAGGCCCCCACCCATGAAGGAATGGCCCAACCCGGAAACCTTTCGTTTTAACGGTACGAAAACTAGGCTACAGACACTTGTAAATACACCTAAAAACCTACGAGATTCAAGCGAATAGCGATTTTTGTACTCTAATCTTCTTTAAACTGTCACAGTAGAAAAAAATACAGTTTTACCTTAAAACACAAACATCGGTAACGGAACGTCTACCCCCTTCGCTCTGACTTCGTACACAGGAAGTTTCTACCGGAAGTTTCCCTTCAGAAATTTACATAAGTCGCATGTAAAAATTCTTAAATTCATTATGATTCACAAATAAAATTTAAAAAACAAAAATTTTAAAAAATTGGCTTGAGATTTAGTTAGCTCGACGTCACACCTTAGCATTAAAACACATATACGTGAAGGCTTCGCCCCTCGACACTTGCATATTCTCGCTGGACAAATCCTCGCAGCCGTGGCTTAAAAATCGATAAACGTGAGTTTGTCACCAATAACTATATTACTTATTGTAGGCTAAAAGTTTTGTCTTTGCTGTTTTTTTTTTCTGAGCAAACTGAAAGGATCCGTGTTTCCGCTGAAGGCATACAGTTTTAAACCAAATGACGATGTGTTGGTAATTTTGTGGCCAAGGGCCCTCGAAATTGGTAACTCCATAGATAGGAAGACGTGTTTATTTCGTGGACGAGACGAGTTGAATTGTTTCAAAGCCGGTTGAGTAAACAGTCGCTGCATGCGCGGCCGGTTTTCCTTGCTTATACTTGGCACGCCACTGTTACCTCGATAAACAATTTTAACCTCTATGTGCGCCCTACGGCTTCAGTGAGTGAACAATGCTGTTGAACGATTTAATAAGCCATGACTTCGAGAATGTCGCGGTGCAACACCTACTTCGCACGATACACGCAGGGACGTAGCCAGCACCCCCCCCCCCCCCTTCTTCAGGGGTTTCTTCAGGCCGAGGAGCACGAAGCGCGATGAGGTCTTTACAGTGAACTACGATAGATATTGAGTTTTGCTTACAAACTCGAGATTACTTCCAGAAAACTACGCAACGTAAAAAGGTGGTAAAGGTTTCAAATGAAAGTTTATGCAAAAAGATCTTAAAATCTTAATCTTTCATGTAAAAAATCTTAAAATTCCAAACAAAGAAAAATAAATCTTATATTTTGGAATATAATATCAATAAAAGTTTATGCCAGACGTGAAATTGGCTAAAATCTTTTAAAAAGCCTACCTCAGGATCCCTTTTTGAAATACGGAAACGGTAATCAACAAGAAAATTCTGATTGTTAATAAAAGAAAGTGTTGATTACTGCGTTAAAACAATTTGTTTGGTAATTTGTTTTTAAGTCCAGGTATGGTTGGTTATATTATGCACGACGAAAGAAAAGAAAATTCATTGGGAAATGAGATTTTTTTTGGGGGGGGGAGGGGGAGACGCTTCATTTTAATTCTGGTGCGAGGGTATAAAAAAATTCCTGGCTAGGGCCCTGGATACACGAATGACTGCTCGGCAATGAACGTTAAAACACAATGGAA
>JAHWFP010013561.1:0-10452 GCA_023313725.1 Lithobius niger
ACATTCGCCAAGTTAATCGCACCGCTTAATAGTTCGAAGGTTAAATGTTCAAGTTTTCATTTAACGTCCAAAGTATTATTCGGTGCGATTAAGTTGGTGAATGTTTTGGTGTGTTGATATCACTCCTTTGAAGGGCCGAACCATTCGGAACTTGGCGGCCCCTTTTACCAGTTTTGTTTTTTGACATGATATCACTCCTTTTTTTAAATCGTGTATTGACTCAACTCCACTACCGTGCAGATAAGTAATAATGTGCTACGTCAACAAGAAATTGGTTTTCAACAATTTGCTACTACCTTTTGCCTATAGGCCGAACCATTCTCAACTTACTCACCTCTTTATTGGCTTTTGGTTTGGTTTTAATTTTGTTGTAATTTGTTGTATTTAGTTAGTTTTGGTGTGTTGATATCATTCCTTTGAAGGGCCGAACCACTCTCAACTTGGTGGCCTCTTCACCAGTTTTTGGCTTTGTTTATTTTGCTTTGTTTGTACACTTGGTGAATTGGACGTGAATACAATTTCTTTGCAACGGTGTTTAGATTTATCGTGATACACTAGTGTGTGTCTAAGCACGCACGTCGGTATATACGTTCTCATTGTCGGAACTTTGGCCGTCCAATGAGAGACGATGCCGACAATACTAACAATGGTTATAACAATATTTTCGTACTTACGCGCCCTCCCACGCCATCCCTGTTACGCCCCAAGGCTCCAGACCATAAAAGGTACGCAGTTCGTATTGTAGTGCACCCATTCGTCCAATTTCATAGCTGGAAGCCTTCCCGTTATCTCGGAATCGATGAATAATTACCCTATGGGATTTAACATGGGGATGAGCGGACTAGCTAGCTCAGCTAGGTAGTAACACATTTTCACCTTCACAGTAGTGTTGACTTACGCCTGGATTAATTGTAGCACAAGCGGTAGTTTTTCGCACCTAATCTATTGAGTTTATACAGTGTATTTTATGGATGTACGAGCCCGAAGGCAGAATGGGGTGCGACGTGCGATTACGTCGCAGATAATCTGGCACAGACGCAGACAAATGTGCCGTTTTGTCAATTTTTGACCGATTTGGACATTCCAATACACCAGACCATTTTAACCGTCTCGACGAGGCCTTTCCGTTGGTGGAAGAGCCAGATTAATGGGATAAAGCAGTGAAAAGTTATTCAGTAAAACCCAAAAAAAATATGTGGTAACCATACGGAAAAAAAATAGATTAGCGGCAGATAATTTTTTCCCGACACTTGATGTTTCAGACAGTGGCAGAAAATTCTGCTTCTGGGTGTACGAGTAGAATAATTTTAATTAGAGTTGGGCCCGAGTTTGAGTACTTAGTGAAGATACTTCTTTTGCAAGTGTCCGTTTTTTTTTATTTGTTAGTGTTATAATAGCTAAAAAGCTGCTTAACGGACCGTGTGAGTCAATGTGTAAACTCCCTTTCCAGTTTGTATGAAATAACTTTGAAATGGTGCGAGCTAGTGGCTTTTAATTTACACCACTGGAAAGCTCTTGTCGAGACCATGAATTTGGCATATTTAACATCAAAATCTGTCAAAAATTGGCGAAATTATTGCATTTTCACCGGGGTCGAGTTTAAGTACACATTGCGTACTCGGTTCGGCTCGAATTTTTCTAGTATCGCACATCCCTATTGTATTTTTTACGTAGGTTATTCCAGAAAAAAACTTCCTCGTGGAGTCGCATCCAGAACGAGAGATGGAACATGAGGAAATATTATGATGGACAGTTTGTCAAGCCCTAAGGAGACCCTCCTGCTGAGTACGTATCCTCTTGTGACTACAGTCTCTTCCAGTACGAAATGTGCAGGGACAATTCTGAGTGTTCTAACCAAGGGTTGGCCTGTTTAGGGGAGTTTGGGGAGAATTACTATTTCAACTGATCGCACGTAGAGGGTGCAATGGATTCAACTTGTGATTTTCTGATCGGTTAGTGATGTGGGGAAAAATTACTTCTCATGATACGACCGCAAAAAAAAAAACGATTGTTGGCTGTCAGGCCCTGCCTGGTGACTTTTATTTCAGCTAAATAAAAAAAAAGTGACCAGCAAAAGGTTACTGGACAGAGTTGAGGCATTTCTTGCACATACGTTATCCAACAAGCATGAGGTTTTGATGTAATTTGAAATATTTTAGAATTTAGTACCCCAATCTTGGCAGAAAGAACCAATTAGAAATACTAGGTTACAGTTTCCTAACCGAAATAAAAATTAAAGTATGGCCACCGGGTGACTTTTTGCGCTTATAAAAAATACCCGAGAACAAAAAGACAAATTCCAGGGCCTGAACCTGGTTTAATTTTAGTTTTTAGTGCCTATCTGAAAATATACATTACCTGTTTTATAGCAGTTTCCCCCTTTTGAGCACTTTATTCCCCTAGAAGTTGAGAGTTGTCGTCCCTGCCGGGCTCGTACTAGTACTGCGCATGCGCGGGCTTGGGCCAGCTTATATAAGCTCTGCGCAGCAGCCTGTCAACATCATTTCTCCCAGTTCCAGAACCTAGTGTCCATGGAGGGGAGAGGCTGGGCAGGAATTTAGGTAATGCGTATTTTCGGATAGGCAATAAAAACTAAAATTAATCAGGATCAGGCCCTGGAATTTTAGTCTTTATATAGCCGACGAAGTATACATTACCTATACATTACCTATTTTATAGCAGACTTTGTCACCTAGGTGGAGGGCTAGGTTCACGTCTCTCACAGTACGAGCCAGCGACCCCAAGGAACAAGTCCCGGTGAACCCTGATCCCTCAACCAATTTCACCCTATTGTACGATCGACGGAATCGTAAGGATCGTAGGTCCGTTTTGTCACTCCTGGGATCGATGGTACTAGCATCACTAGCAGGATCGATGGTACGGCATCATAATTTGGCAAGGCGCAGGCAGAAAGCAGCCGGAGTGGTGGTACAGTCCTCCAACCCCTCTCACTCTGTGTATGGTAAGGTAGTAAGGAGAGAGGAAGAGCGGGTGCGGATCGTGAATCTGTCTTGTGAGGACGGGAGATGCCGAGGCGGATTGCTGTGTAAACAACAAACGACGGAGAGTTAACTCGGCCAAAGGCGGCCTGAATACTCCCCCCGATTGTTGCTCCTGGTTTTGGATCGTAACAAGGGTGCTGGTGAGAACCTATGATTGTCGATTCCATGATGGGAGGCGGCTCGTGGGGTTTACGACCTTTTTCAGGAACCGATGTACTTACGTCAAGAAAGATGGCTGGCAGAACGTTGGCCGTGAAAGGGCCCAGTCCGAGCGTTGGTGTTTGTAATATGAAGCGGAATCGGACCGAACACCAGTCCTACAGAGGCAGTATTTGGTGGTCAGCCAGGAAAATAGTGGATCACTGCAGGAAGACCGGATCGTGGCCTATAAAGGCACGGACCGATTCCTGGAGGATGAGAACAATAGGAACCGACGAGCGTGTGAAGAGGTCGGAATGGTGATCTTTGTCAGGAATCGAAGTACCCACAGTAAGAAGGCAGGCAGCTGGCAGAACATGGTCCGGAAAAGGGCCCAGGCTGGGAGTATGGGCCCTGTTCGAGCCATGTTGTTCGTGAGACAAACCGAATCGGACCGTTCCTCAGACCAGCAAAGACGGTTACTTGGAAATAAACAGGAAACAGATATGCGATGAGGCAGGAAGACAGCGGATCATGGCCTGCAAAGAGTCCGGGCCGTGTAGGGGCCTAGGTCTGGTTTGCTGATGTCCAAACAGAATCGGGACGACGATCCACGAAGAGGAACCGTGACTAAGTAGCTGCAGACAAAACGGTGGTGCAAACGCGAAACAGTGGCATGTGAAGAAACGAGGTGGACATTAGGAAGTGGGCTGCCAAGGGGCCCTGGTCGGCTGCTAGGGCCCAGTTCCGGCCCACTGGTTGCCTTGTAGAGGCGGAATCAAGCGGAGGAACGGTGGTGCAAGTGGTAACTAGTGTCAGACGTAGACGGCGTCGGAGGCAGGACCTACTCAACAACAGGACACAGGAACCGGAATGGTAACTGTTGGGCCTAGAAGCAAAGAACTCTGTTCACGAACCGAGCCCGGACGAGCAACGCAGGCCCGGGTCTCGGCTTGAATCCGCCAAGTCGGGAGATAGCAGCCAGACAGGTAGAAAAAGGCGGTCCTAGAAGAGACAGGCCGACGTTCCGTAGGACCGGTACAGAGCCGAAACACTGGTGGAAGTAGATGTTGGTCGTCCCCCCCCCCCCCCGGGTCCGGAACCGAGGATCGTGGGGCCGAGGGGAATGTTGCGGAACGTGAATCTGTTCGAGTAAGGATACCGGAATCGGAACGGGTTGGCTGTAAAGATACATCCCTGTCTGCTGGGAACGTAGGGCAACAGAGGTGGCTGGGCCGAGAGGATCGTGCGGAACGCAGAACGGATCGATCCTGCTCCGCCCAAAAGCCAACCAATGTAGGTAACAACCAAGCCACGGTTATACGCTGGGCACACCCTTAACATCAATAGATGGTAAGGGGCAAGGGGACCGGGATTGTTATTCTGGAAGGTCGACGACGAATGGATCGTGCGGAGGCGGCGCAGCTGGAGCGATCAGGGAACGTGGTCAGGGCGGTCAAGCGCCGTGAGCGCCATAGGAGAAATGATGCTGACAGGCTGCAGCTTATATGAGCTGGCCCAGCCCGCACATGTGCAGTACTAGTACGAGCCCGACAGGGAAGACAACTCTCAACTTCTAGGGGAACAAAGTGCTCAAGAGGGGGAACTGCTATAAAACAGGTAATGTATATCTCGTCGGCTATAAAAAAATTTTTTCCATGGCCTACAAGAAAACTCTTAAATTTTTATTAATTACTCAACAGTACCTGAAGATTGCTTAAAAGTAAGCTCGGCTGATACCAACTTTCACCGATCCGATCCCGATACTTCAAAGCATTACTCCCCGACCCCATAAAGTTAATGTTTCTTCCATATTTAGGAAAATCGAAAACAAGCCAACAGCGAAAAACATACACAGAATAACGTAGTTCAGTAAGCCACCTTTATGCACTTACGTTTCGTTGTCGTCGCTGTTGGCTTGTTTTCGATTTTCCTTAGTATTATTTCCAGCGATTTGTTTCTATTTATTTCTTCCATATTTAGAAACAAAATTGTGCAGCCAAGTGCGTTTTTTGGAATCTGTTTTTGTTTTTTTGTTAAATAATTTGAGAACGACTGAAGCTAATGCTCCGAAATTAGCACCATTGGAAAACTCTTGAAAAAACGGTTCGAAAATATCGTGAAAACCGTTATTTGATCAAAACAGTTACCGATTTGATCAATATCGGTATCGACCGACCTTTACTTAATAGGCATTTGCTGGTGAAAGTTGTAGGCCTAATTTCTCGAGCTCAAAACCGGACTGGCTTCAGCAAGCTAAACAGCAGAAATTACTGCTTGTATGGGGCTCCATTCTGTTGAATTTTAGACACCAACATTCAGGCCTATTAATAATAATAGGCCTAAATGTGAGTGTTGTAACGAGCAGTAGTTTGTGCTTTTTGGCTTGCTTAAGCCAGTCTGGTTTTGATTTTGAGCTTGTTAATTTATCACATGCAAGGTGCCTATGCTCTTGTCCACAGCGTGTTCTCTACTGGCGAACCCAAAAAAGGGCTAAACAGTCTGTCTAGACATCTATGGGTGAGTGCAGCTTGATTTTAACTATAATTTCTAAGGCTGCACCGGTACCAACTTTACCGATCCGATACCGAACTGGTTGTAACAATTTTGCCCCCAATTTTGCATCAACGGTGCAATTTTCTGCAAAAGTCCAATAATTAAAATAAAAAATTTAAGTAGTAACTAAGGCTGTACTGAACGAGAATTTGTCAGGCAAACCGAAACAAACCGAACAAACCTTAAATAAGCCGAACACCAAACACTTACGAACTGAACAAAAATGTACCAAGCCAATCTATTTTAAACTATAATGTAAAAGAACTCGGTTCACAAAGATTCGTCAAAGCACAAGTTTCATAACAAATGTAGGTATTTTCACATGGACTTGTAAGTCCATAGATGTTGAAACTCTGTTTAAAAATAAAAAAATCTCCACTACTTTTACATTTCCCTTATAACTCTTGAACCGTTAGAGCTAGGAACTTGTGGTTTGGACCAACAGAAAGCTGGCGAAAAAACCTTCAAAATGCTGTATTCAAACATCAAAATCCGTCGATCAGAAGTGAATATATGTTTGGTTTGGTATTTTGCATTTCAAAGATCGAACACCGAACCGAACCGAACACCCTATGTTCGGTTCAGTACAGCCTTAGTATAACCAACAGTTAAAATATAGCTAGGAAGATACTCAGTGATTTCCTGAGCAAAACGCCAAGAACCGCATGTTGTAATCTCGAACGGTTCCAGAGTTATCGATATTTCTGCGAAAGTTGCCGATACCGCAAATATCGGCCGCCGATCCAGTATCGGTGCAGCCGTAATAATTTCTCAAATATACGCCTAATATAGCCTGTAGGCAGAAAAAAGTTCAGTTATTAACTCAGGGATGCTGCCGGTGTGAAAAAATGTGAAAATTTGCCAGTGGTAAAATAATATGTGAAAAATACAAGTGTTGGTGTGAAAAAAAAAAGACAACATGCACAAACGAAGTAAAAACAATCAAATTATCACCCTAATTTTCGGCCCAGAATTATGTAGACATGTCTGTGGTTAGAACACACAAAGAAAATTGGTTGGTTTACGGGCAGAGTCTCTTTCGCTCTCTTGCGGGAAATTGCAGAGAAATTACAATGGTTACTGGAGATGAATTTTTATTAAAGAAATGTAAAAACGAAGAAATAGTGATATGTAAGTAGGTACGTGAAAACATGACCAAATAAAAAGTTGGTATGTGAAAAAATGAAAAGCAGGTATGCGAAAAATGTGAAAAAAATAAAAAGTGGGAATGTGAAAAAAAGTGAAAAAAGCTGGTACTCCTGGCAGCACCCCTGTAACTCAATCCCTTGTTCCAACTAAACCTTTCTTGTAAAAACAAAAAACTGCTTCAATGTTGTATGTAGCAGCAAAAAATAGGTGCCTGCAGCCTTCTTTCAACATTTTACACAAAGCTTACCAACATTCCAACTCCGCCTTCATCCCTGCTCATCACTAGTTCCTTGCGCCAAGCATGAAGCTCATCATCATTGGCAATTTTTTCAGGCGATGCTGGAAGTAGTAGTTTTGTCAATGAGTTCGCAAAACTTTTAGTATAGTCCCAAACCAAAATATAAAAGACTAGAAAATTTTACTTACTGTAATAATGGTTCACAATCTTAGAAACGTAAGTACGGATGGCGTTGTAAATGGCCACAGCGTCGTCTCTGTATGGATAATGTGGCAAAACCCCAGGGTCCATAACCTAAAAAAAGGAAAAAGAAATGTACAAGGTGTCCACAAAGTAATTCCCTGATTGCAAAAATCCATACCTTCTTTAAAAAACATGGCCAATTCACATGCGGTTTGCACTGAAAGGTATTAGCACCATTGTCAAAGATCAGCAGTAACAGCACGTCAGCAGACATGAAGAAAATGGCATCTCCCATTGAGGAAGCGCAATGTGTGTTGTGGATGGTCAAAATCAATTCACCAATCACAGTACAGTACAAAGACGTTTCCGAATGACGTACGGAAGGGAACTTCCAGCAATTAAGTCCATAAAGGAATGGATAACAATGTTTCTTGCAATAGGGTCAGTGTGTAAAGGCACAAAGCACGGGCATCCCGGATGCAAGTGTGGAGGAAATCCGTACAGCTTTGTCCAGAAGTTTCTGGACTTCCGCTTTAAGTAACCTGTTGGGAGATGGGTTCCGAAGCCATGGTGGTGGACCCAACGAACAGGAAAGCCAACAAAACGGAATAAAGAGCCAACAAAAACTTTCTCCGTGATGACTTCTCATTCCATCATGTGGTGCCGAACCTGTCGCGTTAAGCGGGGAGCAGGATGAACGTCTTGAAAGTCAGGAATGGGGCCAGAGGGATCCACGACCCACACCCTCTAAAGACTCTACGGTCTCTTCGAAATGAATTCTTGATGGTGGAACACGTCGTGTCTACCCTTTATTGCCCCACTGATTGGAGTTTCCTAGTGATCCTTGCATGGATTTTCTACAAAATGACAACGGCGGCACAGGAGGTGTTTATCGCCTGGTGTCTTTTTGCGTATACAGGAAGTTTCATCAGCGGAGGTGCGAGCTTCCTCGAAGGATTTATTTTTGAGATGCCATGGTAATAGTGGCGAAAGCATTAACATCTTTCGGCTGCTGAAACAATTGTGGAGGATAACTGTGGCGGGGCTTGCTAAGAATAAGCAGAGTGTCGCATGGTAGGGTGCCAAGCAACCTTCTGAAAGTATTTAAGGTATTTGAGCATGCAGTATAGATATTTATGTTTAGCATTAATAAAGCGCAGGATTTTCTTATTGAAGTGGTGCTCGTGAATCACAACTATTAGACCAAAAAAATCATTCTTTAAGATGATGAAAAAAATCACTGTAAACACGCTTATTTTCATAAAGTCAACATATCACTTAATATCTTCGTAAATTTTCGACGATCAGCAGCCCTAGAGATGTAAATTCGCAGGCCTTCGTCTTCCGCAAGCAGTCTACATTGACCAGTCGTTCCACGATGTTTTGAGTCAACATAGACTGCCTGAGGAAAACGATCGCCTGTGAATTTACATCTCCAGGGCTGCTGATTGTCGAAAAGATATGAAGTGATATCTTAACTTCATGAAAATAAGCGTGTTTACAGTGATTTTTTTCAACGTAAGATGAATTTTCATAGTAAGCGGTGTGACGTTTTCAAATCTTTAAGACGAACTTGACGATGCACAATGAACAGGAATATTTTTTTCAATTAAATGCTAGGGGGCAAAAAACTTAAAATGCCCTAGCCGGTGCCTGAGAAACATTTATTTTAATTTTATTTGTGCAGCCTAATACCTTATTTTTTTTTAACGTCAATACCGGTATACACATCAACACTATGCCTTAGGGTCGGTTGCCGCGGCAACTGTTGTAGTCTCAGTGGGCTCCCAGCAATAGAATCGGTAGATGTGCAAAATATTAGGGTGTGCAGTATACACATTTTTGCTAAATTTGTCATTCCACCTTTACAGAGCTCGAATAACTGCTGTGCAGCAATACATTCACATAAAACTTGTGCAATTAAAAAATGTCACATCGCTTACTTTGAAAATCTGAGACCTTGTTTACGTCTTGTACAAAGGAAAGGATATTTACCATTCCAATATCCTTGCAAATTTTTAACAGTCTATTTTTTCTGGAGTTAGAGGGGCTTAGAACGACTGTCTTCGTCAGGGTACAACATCACCGCTCACTTCGTCGTATTTTGAGGCGAGTTTTGCTGCGGAAGAAGTGGTGTAATGGCCTGCAAGTTATGGAGACTATGGCCCCCGCGTCGCATTCAAATAGCAGACGGACGATCACGACGAAGTAAGCAGTGAAATGGTAGCCCGACGAAGACAAGTCGTTCTGAGCCCCTCCAACTAAACCAGACTGTAGTGTTGGGCGGTGTGCCGCGGTATCAAATACCGGTATTGTTTTAATATGAAAAAGGCACTAAAATTATCCTTATGTTGTAGGGCACAGAACAGTGCAACAGTCGGCTAAAGATCAACAATGGTAAAATTAAAATTCTAAACAAAGCACAAAGTGAAGCCAAATTTGTTTACATTTGTATTTCTACTTGGACAGCATATTTTAGAGAAGATGTTTTTTTTTTTTTTTTTATAAAATAAGTCGTGAAACATGCATTAAGTGTGAATCGGGGAGGGGGGGAGAATCTATACATTTTTTCCATTAAAACTATATCAGCAAAACACATTTTTCAATAAAATTTTTTATTATTTAAAATTTGGGTGTTGGCACCACAGCACTATAATACCAGATATCGCCTCCTCCATAAGTACCGGGAAAAACCGGGGTTCTAAGCTTGGTACCAGCAGCGGCTGAAAATTTTCAGGTACTGCCCAACACTACCAGACTGTTGAAAATTTGGAAGGATATTGGAATGGTAAATATCCTTTCCTTTGAAATCTAAGCATACAAGACGTAAAAAAATTTGTGTAAGAAAACAGTAACTTACTCCTCGGTCTGATATCTGCGTCGGGATTATTCCTTGGACATCCAGTCTCCATTGATGTAATCTGAAATAAACAATTCTGTTAACAAAATTTGATTATGCAAGGTGAACATTTCAGCAGGCAGACAACATTCGCGAATAACAACACTAGTGACATGAAGACAAAACATCACCTTCGCAGATACAAACAGATCCAGTATGAAGTTGAAAATTGCATATCATTTTGAAAATAGTTTGAAAAGGTTAATTTTAAAAGTGCAAAATGCTCAGCGAGGTAGGTCATTAAAGCCGTTCGATAGGATAGCAGTAAGGGTATTTTTTTTGGGGGG
>JAHWFP010013561.1:16262-35849 GCA_023313725.1 Lithobius niger
GATCGAATCCCGCGACCGACCCAACTATCATATGGGACTTTAAAAAAAATATCCAGTTTGGCATGGGCATTAAAGGGTTAAAGTTAAAGCTCAAACGTTAGGCACTTACAGGGTTTTTAGGACCTTTGTTCTGGAAGAGTTGAATGGCAACAGGTAGTAGACCATTCTTGCCATTTAAGAAAAACAAGGCCAATGGAGCGCATAACTGTAAACAAACAATAAATGACCATTAATACAATATCAACTATCCTGTCTTCACACAAAGCCATTTTACAATAATTTACATATCCTAGTTTACCTCAGTTCTTGCTACGTGAACAGTGAGTGTAGTTTTCGTGTGTATAAAATTACCCAAGGAGCTTAAGATTGAATTACTAGATTACCCAGGAAAAAAATAATATTCTCAAACAAAACAGTAAAAATAAAAAGAATATTTCCAAATGGGCATGGGTTGGATACGTTTAGACGAGTATGTGATTATAGAACCATCCTATATAACCCTGCTATATAAACCCGGCGGTCTCCCCGGCAGATCAACAACACATAATCTTATCCAATTCCTCGATAAAATTACCGAATGGCTCGACAATAAACTTCAAGCTGATGCAGCCTACTTTGACCTTGCCGCATTTGACACCTTGCCGCATGTCACACTTCTGGACGTCCTTCATGATGCTGGTTTTTCAGGTGCACTTCTTGCGTGCCTCTCTGCTTTCCTCTCTGACAGACACCAGAGATGTAGTGTGGAGGGGTTTCTCTCTGCCGAAGTTAAAGTACACAGTGGAGTCCCACAGGGCAGTGTGCTTGGCCCACTCCTCTTCATTCTTTTTATGAACACCTTGTTGGTACATCTCGACAAAGATAACTGTGTTTTCCTTGACGATACTAAAATCTTTGCTATCTCTGATGACCCAGTAAGTACGGCTGAACTACAGGCCAATATTTCCAGCATGGTGTCCTGGACTCAATCCATGAACATGGACCTAAATGAAGACAAGTGTGGCGTTGTGAAGTGTGGCATTCAGCACCACAAGGCAAACTATTACTTGGGACCTGGAATTGCCCTCCCAGAAAGGGAACTTCAGCGGGACCTGGGAGTGATCATTGATCGCAACTTGAAGTTCTCTGCTCACATTCAAATGGTGACTGCAAAGGCTTACGGGGCCCTTGCCATCATTCGGACCACATTCTCGACCCTTACCAGAAAGACATTTCTTTTACTTTACCGTAGTAAGGTACGCAGTATCTTGGAGTATGCGGGCCAGGCCTCGTGGATCCGCCTCGAAGAAGACCGTGATGAGTTGGAACGTGTCCAGAGACGTGCCACAAAGCTTGTCGCTGGGCTCAAGAACATCTCTTACTCAAACCGTCTTGCAGCGCTCAAGCTTCCAACTCTTGAATATCGACAAGTGAGAGGGGACCTCATTATGACATTCAAGACACTTGCTGGCAAAGATCAAGCCTCAGTTGACTGATTTACACTCTCCTCTAATCCGGTGACCCGCAACCACGGTGCCAAACATTTTAAACACCGATGCAACACCACCCTTCGTCAGCACACTTTTTCCTTTCGTGTGTTGAACACTTGGAATAAGCTTCCACCACACGTTGTCAGTGCAACCTCTGTTCTGCAATTCAAGCAGCGCCTTGAAACAGTACTCCCAAATTTTATCAGCCCCTATTGTTACAAGAACTGGTAACTTTGTGGCTCACTCGGTGCTAAAAGCATTTTGTGGGCTCCTGCCGAGAATCTTTCAATTAAAAAAAAAAAAAACATGTTAGGGAGAGAATTATTAGTTCATCTGATCACATCTAGTGGGCGCTAAGGGTTCTACTTGTCATTTTCTCACGATGCTCACAACTCCATGCTTTAAGGAAAACGTACTTTGTACAGTAACTTAGTTTGGCATGTTTAAGTATTAGGGATGTGCGAGTAGAAAATTTTTAATTCGAGTCGAGCCGAGCCGAGCCGAGTTTGAAACAGAAGAATCAAGCATCGAGCCGAGTTCGAGTATTTGATGGAAATATTTTGTTTGCAAGTTTCCCTTTAATTTGTTAGGATAATAGGAACAAAAATGGTGCTTAGTTGACTGTGTAGGTCATGATTTTCCAGTTTTAAGGATGTAACTTGAAAATGGTTTCAGTTATTGACTTTTAATCTGCACCACTGGAAAACTCTCGTCGAGACGATCGATTTGGTATATTGGAATGTCAAAATCGGTCAAAAATTGACGAAGTTATGGCATTTTCGCCGGATTCGAGTTTTTCGAGTATGGACGCGAGCAGCGAGCCGAGTTCGAGTACAAGTTTCATACTCGGCTCGGCTCGAATTTTTCGAGTATCGCACATCCCTATTAAGTATCTTTGCATAATGAATAGCGTGTACCATATTATTTAAATTTACGCTCATCCCACCTCCTAGCGTATGGAGAAATAATACTGATTTTGTAAACAAGTATAAGGCAAAAACCACCGATTACATACTGAAAACTTGTCTGGAAATTCTGTGGCATGGTTCTGCCATCTAGCGACTGAAAAGTTAGCAAACATGACCGAGAAAGAGCCCGAGTAAGCAATGGGCACATACTGCCCTCCACAGTTTTGTACAGTCAAACGAAGGTGAGAAATGTACCAATACATTCTTAGGCACTCAGTAAAAATTAATAAAATTGGACCAGTAGTTCTAAAGAATTAAATTTTCGAAGTAACTCCGTTCTTCGTCTTCAGAAGCAAAACGGAGAAAAATTGCTGGCTACATGGTCGTAAGGAAAAAAAAACAATGGATGCGGTGAGATTCGTATCTCGCACTTTACCAGTGATCTGTTCGAGGCAAACACAACAGCCTGCTGACGACCAGAGCTCCCGACAGGTGTCCATTTTGTCATCAGCGCACCCAACGATTTTTTTCTCTTTACGACCATGTAGCCAGCAATTTTCTCCATTTTTTCGATGTTGCTTCTGAAGTTGAAGAACGGATTTCTTCGAAAATTTGAGAGACTTTTTTTTTCTAATTGGTGGTTTTTGTGTTATTGTTGTTTACAAAATGCCTGATTGCAGCCACTTGTAGTCGCCGATTACCAGCTTTCAACAATAATCTGAATTCTTCCCCTATCCAATCTTTGCAGAGAGCAATTAAAAAATAATAATTGAAAAACCCTTTGCATTTTTCCAAATTATTTTAGGAGCCTCCTCGAATTCAATTTTCCAGTCTAAGAAATTCTAGTATGGAAAGGAGCAATGCTGGAGATTCAACCGGCAATTCTCCGACGACCGACTTGGGTCGATAAGTTTATTCTAAATAGCAAGAAATCGCTTCTGTAATGGCTGAAGCATTTGTTAATCTTTGACAGAGCTTTTTCAATACCTTTAAGTCACTGCTGCACGGTAAATCTTCTAATATTTTCAGGTCTACAATGAACAACTTCTTCTTTTGCAGTGCTTCTTCCAAAGCAAGGCCTTCAAGGAACGGAGATATCATTTCTTCTGTGACACCAAATCTGAAATTCAAACAAAGTTTAATAAATTCATAATTTACTCAGATTACGAAATACAACATTCTTTAATACGTGAGCAACAAACTCTTGTCTTAACATAAAAAAAAAATGGTTTAAGAGACGACCTGGCCTCGTCCTTCAAAGGTCAAATACAAAACTGTAATGTTGCTTCTGTCTAAAAATGTTGAATCTCCGAAACAACAAAAAAGTCCACATTCAAAGCATTCGAAAATTCACAAAATACCGTTGTAGTACTGTAAATCGTGAATTAAACGCCCATGGGCTTATGCAGTAAGTTTGGCAAAAATAGGGGGGTGGGCTTTAATTCAAGCATTATCAATTTTCTAACCTTTCTGGACATTTATTACAGAAAATTTGAAGCTTTTGAACGATCTCTGAAAGACCAATTTTTACATCCTTTTAATTGCTGTGAAGAAGGGAGAGGTGAGCGATGCCTTGTGCAGGTGCTAGGAGTTAAAGGAAGAGTCCACTATTACTACAAGGAGGGAGAAGGGGCCAGTAAACATAGCAAGCAGTACTATCTTTATTCACATCATATAACTTTTAGGCAACGTTTAGGTAATTTTGCAGATAGGAATTGTGTGTTCCCGGCGACCCTGACCCTGCATCTTACGGAAATTATTAACAAGCTGCTGAATCTGTTGTAAATGCAGTGGCGCACCCAAGAGGGCAGATGGGGGGCACTTGCCCTGCCCCCCCCCCCCAAAAAAAAACAAAATTCTTCGGTGCGCCACTGTGTAAATGTACACCTTTCTAGCAAACTTTACCAGCCCCCCAGCCTTTAACCAGTGCTTCGCTGCCCACTGGCCTGCAGCATCCACTTGCAGCATGCATTCTCTCTCCCCCCCCCTCCCCCAATCCTTATGTTGTCTCAATCTTTTATCTCTGTGCAACATGTGCTAGGAAATAAAAAATGTGAAACAATGTACAACGTTTAAAACATTTTTGGGCAGGTATTGCCCATAAAACTTACATTAAAGTCGGAAAAAAATCATTTTGTCGGATCATTTAAGGGCTGCAAAATATTTAAGGAATTTAATCAATTTATATCTTACTTGTCTGGAATTTCTGTACAAACATTAAGTAATACTGGATTGCACCCCTGCACTCTTTGAAGTCCAAACCATTCATCTTGATGCCAACAGGATAGAGTCTAGAGATATAAACACAAACAAAACGAACACTTTATAAGTTCACAACGAATACAAAACAAAAGGAGTACAGTTTTGTAACACAAATTCAGGTTAAAAAAAAAAGGGTTAAAGGGTTTCACGAGCGTTAACCACTCCTGGTCATCTGCCCGAAGCCCTAAGGCCCCATGTCTGCAACAGCCAGATTCCCAGGCGGTCACCCACCCAAGTATCAATCCAGCCCAATGCTGCTTAACTTCGGGGATCTGACGAGAACCGGTGTTTCCAGCACTGCAAGGCCGCAGACACAAATTCAGGCTTAAAGCTTCAGCAACAATGTGATCCATTGCTTCCCCCCCCCCCCCGACCCCCCATCAGACTTCTTTCTCCTTCAAAATTGCCTAGTTAATACTAAGCCTGTTTGCCTATCCAAGCATCAGTTTGCATCTGATAACACAGGCGTCAATTTATTTAAAAAAAAGAAGTAAACTGGATAACAATACTAAAGACTGTTAATAATGTGATACACGCCATAACGGTATATTTCTACTTCAAATGTTCATTCATGGATTCAAATTTCAACTTTGAAAAAAAACAAAAGCTCAATATCGCAACACCAGGCACTATTCTCGACTCCTTAGTGTCTTGCAAAATTTTCGACAGAATTATTTACCGTCGTCAGGCTTATGGGAAACGCCCGGTTTTGCTTCTACCTACATGGCTGTTCTCTCTCAAGATTCGAATCTCGTGACGTGTGCAGCCTCCGGTACTTGTCCTGCCATTCATTTCCTTCACTCCACATATCAGAAAGTTGCTGACTGAATTCTAAAAACTGCTCCACACCTAGCCTAGCTTTTGACGCGCTCCCAACTGTAGCCATGCTGCCAGAAGGAGAGAGGGACACTTTTGCTAGGTAAATCCCATCGGAAATTCCTAGGGTCTTTTACATACCACAATCGACATGACCACGAAACATCACAGGGCCCTTCTCTTCCCGAAAATGTCAGGGGTGGCTGAGGCCGGACTCGAACCCTGGACCGTTGGCACATGAGACGGTCATGCTAACCATCAGGCCACCTTACTCCACACCTAGCGTGTTACTGTATCGCTACCGACTCTAGGCTCCTTAGATGTCGATCAAGGTGGGATTGTTTGACTTCAACAATGCGTCTGTGCGCTCCCATCAGGTAGTACGAATGGACGCCATGCAATGAGCTACAATGCTGTTCTATCAGTGTTTTCTTCACAGCCATCACATGTTGCTTGACGCGTTCACAATTCTTTTCAGTGTTTCTACGGTACAAACAGCAGCACAGTCATTGCGTGGCACACGGTATACCCCTTTCTTGTCCTTGGCACCTTTTCAAGGATGGACTCCATCTCCGCTTCAGTGCTTTGTGAAGGGTCTACACCTCCTCGTGTCAACAGCTCTGGTGGTTTGTTGACCAACAGCGACTTTAGGCCCTTTTCATTGCGCATATATGCTTAAGCAGTCCTCTTGAACCTACTATCCTCTGGACTACGGCAGCCATTACTGGAATCCCGGTATTCCAACCATTTTTAGTCTCGAAAAACCCGGTCCGGGATTGAAAATGAGCTAAATTCGTTTGAAAATCTACATCATTAAAGACGTATGATGTGCGTGTGTGTGTTTGTACCTCTACTCTTTTGGAACCAAAGCACCTACAAACATGGGAGTAGGACCAAACGAAAGATAATTAAATTGCGATTCGGATAAGCCTATTTTCATCGCTGTAACTTGAAATTATGACCCTCAAATACGCGAAAGAACCTGAAAAATTAACGTCAAAGTTTTTTTAAATCCTCATGATGTTTGTTCATGACGTCATAGTTTATTCATGCACACCTTCTCGAGCAAAGCGAAATGACCAGGAGAAGAATGCACGCAACAAATAACCTAAAAGGACGACGTATTTCGCAACATACAACATATACATCTTAAAATTGGTGGTGTATATCAACTGACTTTATGCATGGAAAAAACCAGACCCACAGACCTGGTTTTAAAAGGTGTGCATTCGTGTTTCTGAAGCACGGAGATGCGTGGATTGTGCTAGCAAAGTGAACGATTTCCACGTAAACTAAATCTTTTCAATGAGTGTTTCGCTATGCTCTGCCAATCTTTCATCTCTAGTAGTAGAGAAGAAGTAGTACAAACGTACAACGATTGTTGACCAAATTTTTTTCGTGGAAGCCTCTAACGTTTCGGGAACGTCCACCGAAAATGGTTAGGCGGCAACAGACCAACAAGGAACAAGTCAGTTAATAACTGGTTGTTTTCAGTAACAATCAGCAAACACACGCAGCTTTGCTCAAAAATTGTTGTCAATCCACCACACACAAAATAGAAGCGTTACAAGTATGGTGTGACACAGATGAATAGTGACAAACTATGTCGACATCTAAACCTTATTTCAGGAGGTGCTGCAATAAAGAATCCCCTCAAGCGAAGTGAGACAACGCCAACAGAGCGAGCAATGTGGCTAGTCTATTATAAACTAATTCTTTTTTCGTGAATTTAATGTTTCCCTTTCTCTGGTCTAGACACGAGTCTAACTACTAATATCAGCATCTAAATTCTAGATCGAGGTACTTGAAAAGTTCTTCACTTTAATAGAAAATATTTGAATGTCTTTGGCTTATTCTGGCGTCCAAAAAAGAAGTCAAAGTAACACGCAATTACAGATACACACAGAAAAAATATGTATTGAGAATTTTTTTTGGTGGGGGGCTGGGGGCTTTTTACTGCAGCTTCATTGCTCGTCGTTAAAATACATGGTTCTTTAACACCCGTTTTAACAATTCTCACAGATGTTGTTGCATCTTTCTTCCTTGACCGTAGCCAGCTCTGGCCCCGAGTTAAACTGGGTACAGTTCATTAGTAAGAGTCCAATACTCGCAGCATAATCTTACGAAACAAGTTGCAGAAACAACAACGACGACAATAATATTCCAGCGTTCAACTGCTTTCTCGAAATGCTCCACCAGGAACTTCTCATTAACCCTAACAGGACCATAATCTGCGGCGATTTCAACTGTTCCAGCATTGATTGGGAACTGTACTACTCTAATGATGACGCTGCCACTCGCCTCCTACAAGTTATCAATGATAATTTCCTGACTCAGCATATTAGTCTGCCGACCCGTGCTAGAGGTGGAGATACTCCCTCCCTTCTCGATCTACTACTCACTAGTGATGACATCACCATTGATTCCCTTCGTCACCTTCCACCATTCGGCAAATCTGACCATAGCGTCATTATCTGGAAAATCAAGAGCACCAATTTTAACCACCGCTATACCCATCCTCGACACAACTTTAGTGCTGCTGACTGGGACCTCATAAACGAAACCATCAGCAACATCGATTGGAGATCCAGATTTGCTGGCTCCACGTGTACGCAAGCTTGGGATATCCTTCGAAACTTCCTTACTGACCTGTGTTGTACCCACATTCCTGTGAAGAAAAACGGCCCAAGGAGGGCTAAATCGCCTCCTTGGATGGATTACAACATCAGGAAACTTGTCAACCTTAAAGGTAGGCGGTGGAAGACTTACAAGACCTACCCTACACCAGAGAACTGGACATCATTCACTGAGACCCGCAATCAACTCACTGACAACATCCGCAATGCGAAAGTTTCATTTGAACAACAGCTGGTTTCAAAATGCAAAAGCAACAGTAAGCTTCTATATTCTTATATCCAGAGCAAGAGCAAGAATAAACCTTCTATCCACATTAAGCAAGACAATGGACCTACGGTCATCAATCCCCAAGATGTCGCCAACGAACTGAACCAATACTTCAGTTCCGTTTTCAGTAATGCTGGACCTACTCAACTACCTGATGTGCTCATGCAAACTAATGCACTCTCAGCTATAAACGTCAGTGAATGCACTGTGCGCCGCTTGTTGCAGGACTGCGACCCTTCTAAATCCCCTGGTCCAGATAATATTCACTGTGCCATGCTTAGAGCTTGCGCTGCCACTATTGCTACACCGCTTACCATTGTTTTCCAGAAGTCTATTGCTGAAGCGATCGTTCCCGATGACTGGAAAAATGCCAACATTATCCCCATCTTTAAGGCCGGCGACCGCCAAAGTTCAAAAAATTATCGCCCCATCAGCCTGACATCTCAAGTGGCTAAACTCCTTGAGAAGTTGGTTAAAAGCCAACTCTACAACTACTGTGAAACTAACAGCTTAATCAGCGGGAGGCAGCATGGTTTCCGTGCGGGGTACTCTTGTCAAAGCAATCTTCTTGAGTTCTTTGGCTACCTGTCAAATGCTGTTGATGAACATATCCCCTGCGACGTTATTCTCCTCGATATCCAAAAAGCCTTCGACACTGTTCCCCACAGCCTTCTTCTCAGAAAACTCGAGAACTTTGGTATCACTGGCAACCTACTACATTGGCTTAGAAGTTTTCTCTCAGGCCGCAAACAACGAGTGGTTTATGAAGGACGTGCCTCAGACTGGGTCCCTGTTCTCAGTGGTGTTCCACAGGGAACAGTTTTGGGCCCCCTGCTTTTCCTACTCTTTATCAATGACCTTCCAGACCTTGCTAAATCACAATGTAGTTTCTTCGTTGACGATGACAAGTTGTTCAAGAAAACTCCTCACGCCGAAGATTGTGCCATCATCCAAGATGATCTTAACCAGATCAGTAACTGGGCCCTGAACAATGGCATGAAGTTCAATGCTAACAAGTGTGAAGTGCTTCATGTTGGTCCCAATAACCTCCATGCTGCCTATTTTCTTGGAACTGAGCAGCTCCCTGAAGTCCTTGAGGCCAAATCACTTGGTGTGACGTTTACCTCAAATCTTAAAGTCACCAAGCAATGTGCTATTGCTGCTCGCCGTGCTAATATGCTGCTTGGCCGCATCAAGAAGCATTTTTCCTTCTTCAGCACCACCTCCCTTAAAACACTCTACACTTCATACATCAGGCCACACCTTGAAT
Source organism: Lithobius niger (assembly GCA_023313725.1). Lineage (NCBI taxonomy): Eukaryota > Metazoa > Arthropoda > Chilopoda > Lithobiomorpha > Lithobiidae > Lithobius > Lithobius niger. The sequence continues at coordinate 25,892 of JAHWFP010013561.1, forward strand.
ACTGCATTCAGGTATGGAGCCCTCAACTTATTAAAGACCAACAACTCCTTGAGCGCGTTCAGAGGCGTGCTACCAAGCTTGTGCCAAGACTGCGAGCACTTCCATACGATGCTAGGCTCAGGGAGCTTGGCCTTACGAGCCTTCACGACCGCCGCATTAGAGGCGACCTACTCCACACCTACAAAATTCTGAGTGGGATTGATCGCACCGAAGCTAATCGGTTCTTCAGTTTGGCACCCTCCGTTGGCACTCGTGGACATCGCCTCAAGTTACAACGCACACGTGTGAATACCAATGTCGGGAAGCACTTCTTTTCATATCGCGTGATTGACCACTGGAACCGGCTTCCTCATAATGTGATTGAAGCCAGATCTGTTAATGGCTGGAAGGCAGCCTATGACAAAATACTTTCTGCCAAGCAGTGAACTGTCTCTGCTCATCCAACCATACAAGCTTGGCTTTGGTTGTGTATTTTGTTTAAGTTTAAGTTTAAGCCTACACTCGACACACGAGTAATACGAAGCCCTTGAGTAGCATGCAGGAGTAGCTAGCATAAACAGTGAAGATAAGTAAGCACTGGGACGTCACATTAGGTAGGCATCCTGGTCCCAGCTGTACATCTCTGGCTGCTTACAGTCCCGGGTTCGATCCTGGTGATGGGAAGTGTACATGTACGGGTTTTTCTCCGGTTGTTTCCCCGCCCGTTGCACGAGGGTTTCCTCCGGGTAGTCCGGTTTCCTCTCTCATGCGGCAAAAAACAACTCTTGTGGTGGTGGTTTCTTCCACCTAACATCTGCCGCTTGGGTTTGGGTGGGTGGATGCTTCGTGTGTCGTCTATTTTTATTTCATCAGTGTTTGATATTTAGGCCTTAGCACATCTTCCAATGTGCGTTTTTTTTTTTTATTCAATTGCACGTGGGTAGTCACCACCGAGTTACCGTAACTGCAGTACAGTCTACAGAGCACGGCACATATCCCACCTAGATTAAAAATTAACAAACAATTCATAACACTCTCATTGATTTAAACTTTTGAAAAACAGCTGATCATTTCAAATGAACAAAGAACGCATCACTAATTTGTTTCTTTGTTCTCTTCAATTTTTATCATGTGGATATTTAAAACAATGAAGTTATCGAAGCATACTTCCTTTCATGTACTGTTTTTTTTTAGCCACTGGAAATCATGAGAAAATCCCGAAATTTCGGAATTAATCCCGGGATTCTGGGATTGATGGAAAAGAATGCGGAAATTCAAGGACTGCAATAAGTCTCGGGATTGGATGCCCTACAGGGGATCAATAATGTTTCTTCAGACGTTCATCAGAAAACCTAGGAAACAATTCCAGGAATTTCAAAGACTCGGTGCATTTCCAGTACTTTTCCAGGCCAGGATCTATTTTTTTATTTTCCAAGACTTGTTTAGGTTTTCCGTAAAATTCCTGTTTTCAACCATGAACACGACATAGCTTCAAATTTTTTGGTGTGCAAGATTAGTAGTTTGTAAGAAAGTTTTTGTCAGAAAATGGAGGGAAAAAAGGAGAAGTAATTCAGGACTCGATACATTTTCCCAGTACTATCTCCAAGATTTCTGCACGTCTTCCGGAAGCATGTTAACAGTTTTTTTTGAGGATATATTCAGTTTCCATTTTCGAAATTATGGCAGTAATGTTTCGAAGCAATTAGTTTTTGTCTGAAAATGTCGACAAAACTAGCAAATATATTAAAGGACTCGATGCGTTTTTTTCCAGGCCTGGAATTCAGTTTTTATTTGCCAGCATTTTCCGTGTTTTGAAGTATCTACATGAATCCTGATGCATCTCGGCCAGTGCAGCGACACAATTTAACTTCTGTAGGCTATACCAACACAACAACATAAATATAAACTCACCTTACGTTATTCCAAAAGGAAGACTTCAATCCTATGCATAAATCATTTCGGAAATATTTCACAGCTCTCCTCCCCACCAACCAAAATAAAACCTTATACCTAAGCATTTTATATATTCTTACTTTTTAGGCCAACTAAAAATACTATTACACCTTCAACGTAGAAGTTTCCATCATACAAGAAATACTTGTTATTTAACTAAAATAAAATACCAGCTTGCGTAATATTTAACCTCAGTACCACCTGTCACCAACCATTTTTGTTTGGTGCCATATCAAACTTAGTGAGAACGACCTCAGCAACATGAATCTGAGAATTCCACTCCCTTACCTACATTTTCTGGTTTGGTGAGTGACAGGTACACCTCCCTCTTGTTGGGTATATTTAGAACAACACTGATGTGACGGAACCAGCTCTTAGTACCGAGTTTAGTTATATTGTGGTGCAAAACACCTACACAAGACAACAACCTTTTTGTGAGCTAATACTTTTATTCACTCACGATGGCTTTAACAAATTAAGAACTTCTAGTGACACTCACTGTACAGTACTAATTTTCATCCTTAATCAAGCGCCCAAGAGAACATTAATTTTATGATATGCAATACCAGGCGCTTTTTTATGCTTGGCGACAATCAATCACCTATACAAAGTTTTTGTAGGCAGAAATAAATACAGACTCTGTAAAAGCTGAGTACAAAAACAAAACACGGTCACGTGCCAAAGACTGCGTACAAAGCTCGAATACAAAGACCGCAACAAAATTGAACAACCATTTCTAAAGTGCACCCTGTGCATGTCTGACGTCTGGTGCTTTTTATTTTTGTGGGAGCTAAAAGCCCGGTGCTTATTAGAGGACTGGCGCTTACTCGAGAAAATATGTCCCCTTTCCAATATTATAGTTTATAGTTTAGTGTGTTATCAACAGGGCCATGGCCCGCACAGCAAACTATGATACGTTGCGGACGGTGAACGGTCCCTCCCTACAGATAAATTTTACCCAAATTTCCACCATTTCGTCATTGGTTTTTAAACCGATTTTCACATTCCAATACTTCATTTTAATCTCTCAACAAGACCTTTCCATTAGTGGAAGTAGCGAATGCATAAGGTAAAGTACTGGAAGTTATTTTGTAAAATGAGTTAAACATGAGGATTTCTGTTTATTTTTAGTGCAACATTTAGTGTCACACACAGTGACATAAATGACACAGACAATGAAACAAATGACATAAATGATATAAATGACATGCTGCTGGGGTCATGGCTAGAAATTTTATCTGTAGGGCAACTGATAATTTGTACGCCTCCTAACTAATCACACCCCCCCCCGCCCCCACATGCACAAACTATCAAAACAGTAGTTTTTGATTAGATTCCTCTCTCGTCTTTCCCTACTTCTGTATGGAAATGAGAGTCAGCCAAGACTAGCTTTATACAATCCCCACTTTAGCAAGGAAAAATCAGGCTTGCAGATGCAAAGGGAGGGGAAAGAGGTGACAAGACGAATGTTGCCGATGTTTTTATTGGCTCTTTGAGGATAGCATTTTTCATGGGGAAAAGGCCTAATCCATTAGTAAAAAAGAGAGTGGACAGGGGGAAGTATCAGTATTGAAAAATCTTATGTCTTTTACACCCAGTTCATTTCTTTGGCAGGCTATTCCCCCCGGGCCCCCACCCCTTCCTTAGCTACAGCCCCATTTTTGCTACCTTAACAAAAAGACTGCCAGAATATTTGATGCCTTCTTTAAACCGTGACTTAGTATCTACTATGTTAAATACTTTTGCTGTTTACCTGAAGTCTTACCGCATTATTGCCCAATGACATCGTCTAACTTATTTGTACAACGACGAGTTGAATCGTTAGTAAACGAGCCACTGTTGCAATAACGCGATAGTCAAAATGCATTGTTGCTGAATAGTGTGTCTTCATGAGCAGTGTGTCTTCATGATATAAATCCACTGGTGCAACAATGAAAGAGTTGTACAAATGTGGATATATCGTGCTAAAATCCTTCAAGGGTAGGGACCCAGCAAGTTTGCACTTTACAAAGTTGGGATATCCCAGCCAATATGGTTGCTACCATACCAACACATAGTCCGAACCGAGATCACTAAAGCTTGAATGACTACTATCAATATGTCGGTTAAAAATGAGTGGTAAGAGCTGGGATGAGATACTTGGAGGCAGTCATCTTGGCTCTGATATTACTTCAAATCAAGCGGCTCTCACCCATAGAGATCTCTAGACGGACTGTTTCGCCGTTGTTTGGGCTCGTCAGTCGATAATACTCTGTGCATGATAATTTAACGTGCACAAAACTGGACTAGTTTCGGCAAGCTAAAAACGGAAACAACTGCTTGCTTGGGGCTCCATTTTACTGAATATTAGGCTCCGATATCACTGGTTTCTACGGCAAAAACTTGGATCCATTTGCCTTCGCGGAGTGTTGGTGTCATGTCGCCTATTTTGGCAGTTATACGATTTTGGTTTGGTTAAATTGGTATTAGTTGTGAGCGTCTTACAAACATGTAAATGTTCCCCATGCATTTTTATGCATTTCTTAATGACCGTGGTAGGTTACAATAGAAACTATCACAAGCACAAACAATAACTAGCACCTCAACTGTCTTGACAATATTCATGTAGATTTGGCTTTAAAAAGGCTGCTAACAATTTTGTGCAATGTAAGGTAGCATTGTTAGCTGAACATTAACAATTGGGCCCAATTGTTACTTGGGTGGGTAACCGCCTGGGAATCTGGTACTGCAGACATAGGGGCTTGGGGCTTCATCGAGCAGATGATCGTAAGCTGTTAAAGCTCGCTACGAACCCTTTAAATAATTGGGGAGACTGTTTTGATCACAAATAGTGTGTTTATAACTTTCACAAAAATAGCGTTATAAATGACAGCAATCTTTGCTGTTAACGTTTACCCAAATGTGAGTGATTGTAGAAATTCCAACTAATTCGGGCTGAGAAATTATTTTATCCGAGTGGAAATATCTAGAGTACGTAACTAGCCTAAAATCAATTACGCTGAGACGTCTTTTTCGTACTAAAACAAGCCTTTCTGTTTTCTATTCAGTAAACCTTGACGTTCTGCACAATTTCCCAAGCTTTCTGTCGTAAGAATATTTAGTGTTCAACAACAGAAAATGCCACTTGAATTAGAAGATGAATGCCACTTTAATTTCAAGATTAATGCAACTTTAATTACAAGATAAAGAAGCATCGCTAGCCCTCTCCCAAATCAAACACTGATGTGTATAAATACTGACTGATACTTAACACCAACAACCCAGTGTTATAATGTTCCACAGCTTTCTGTGACGCAGTTTTGTAACCTAAACATTTTTCTGCAGGGTTAATTTTTCCGGTGTTGGAATTTTTCAAGGAAACAAGCCCTTCGAAGCGACAATTTTTAATTTTTTTTAAGCATGGCAAAGCATTAAATTCATTAAAAAAACCTTTCTATAACTTTTCCCCCATTACTTTATCCACAGTAACATTTTTTTAAATGCTTGTAAAAATAAGCACCGTACATGGCAATTAAAACTGATTTTTAAAATTTCCTTGTAATCCTGTATCCTGCAGGAGGGCCACTCAGTTTCACAAAAACTCACCTATCAGACGTGCCCAACCCACACTTTCAAAGTACCATCAGATCCCCCTCCCCCCTTCCTCCATGCCCAGTCATCGCGAAAAACGGGTTGTGTCGCCTCCTACCTAATTCCTGTCTCCATGATATTAGTCCTAAAATTACCAGCGAGCTGCAGTTTTTTCTTATGCATTTGCAAGCCACGTTTGTTTAAAAATGTAAGTTAAATTGTTTTTTTTTAAATAAATAACTTCAGAATGGGAGGAGCTTGTGACTTGTAGTTTGCACCATTGAAAAGCTAGCGAAAAAAGGGTTAAAATAGTGTATTTGAACGTCAAAATCGGTCAATATTTAGCGAAATTATCGTTGTTTCCGCATATCTCGAAAAAAGTGCGGCTTACGGTAAAAAAAAAAGTTGACAGTGATTATTTTCTGCGACGTACGTCGCAGCACTTTCTCACACGGGGACCAACAACAGGACACACCGATAGCCAATCATTTTAACTTGGTGGATGAAGCACTATAGCACTTCTACATAATCCATTAGAGTTACGGATACATATATAAATACCGTAATGAATACATTTGTTTCCCAGACATCTTAAAAATTGTTCATCATGAAGGTAAAACTAAACACATACGGTACTTACATGAGGTTCTTCCAGCTTGAGTGTCGACCAGGCTGAATGGTAAACTTTCTTAACACTTTCCAGTGAATTCCAACTGTCGACTGTCCACTGGACAATTTTTCCAGCAAGGACAAGGACGCTTTTATGACTCAACAACTCCCACTAAAGTGATTTGGGAAAAGAAAAGAAAATCAGTGTTTTTTTATGTAAATTTTTCATAACTAAAAAAAAGCCCTGCTTTCCAAACAATTATAGCTAAAAATAAAAGTTCAATTCCAGAATCTGCCATTTTCTTTTTATGTCTATGAATGAAATAAAACCCTGCATTTGTCATTTGTACGGGGGTTGTGTCCCCCACTCATTAACTTTTTTCCAACTGGTGTAGGCTAATCAGGCTTTGGGAATCAAAACAAACCTTGTGTTGTGAAACGGTGAGCCGCCAGATGAATTTAGGTGAAGAATTTAGTAGTGGGCTAAACTATTCGTTGGTTGCAAACTATGTGGCTGAAAATTTGGAGGTTAACCAGACAAAAGTCGTGCAATCACTTGAGCACAAGTTGCATGGAAATTCGCTTGTGTTTCTTTCTTCTTTATTTTATTTTGTTTACGATTTATCTGGACGTAAAAGTCTGTAAGACTGCTTTAAGACACTCATTGAAATTCATGGGACAAGATGGCCAGGTGATTAGCATGACCATCTTGTAAACTACAGGTCGCAGATTTGAGCCTCAATCTCACCAACCCCAGCCACTTTCAGGAACAGACGGGCCCTATGATGCCTCATGCTCCGCTCATGTTGATTTTGGCATGTAAAAGATCTTACGAATTTCTGACTGAATCATAGCAAAATTCTCCCTCTCTCCTTGTAGTATCATAGCTTCAGCTTGGAGCGCATCAAGTCTCCAAGTCTTTAAAATGAAGCCGATTCGGCTAAAAAGTCAAATTAAGGCTTCTGTAATTTTTCTTACACAACATAGACTTTAAAGGCACCACTGCAATTAGCTTATCAGCCTTTGACTTTTACAACTTTAAAATAGTACTTCCTTTTTATGTGTAGCACATTACTAGTGGTCATTTTTTTTTACGTTTACACAAATGTCTGTTTAAGGCCAATTAGTTTCCCAAACAATGACTAACATGTGTTTGATAATGCAATCATATTTAAGTAACTAAACGCATGTAATACTATCCACCGCGTAATAACACATAAATGTTTAATTTAAGCTACTAGGAAGGAGCAACTTAAGGAGCAATTTTCAACCTTTGAAAGTTTCAAATTATGAAACGTCAGTAATATGTTGTTGACATTTCGCAAACGTGTGTTGGCCTGATGATTTAATGTAACTGGAACGTGTTGTAATTCCTGAACCTGATACGCAGCTTTAAGTAGTGCTCGTGAAACCAAATCCACCTTCAATCTTTTCAGTAGGCTTAATGGCACAAGCGAAGCGGCAGGATAAATAGCTTTCATAAATAAACACCTGAGAAATGCTGAAGGTATCGAGCACTGAGCACACACCTGTTACAAAGAAATGTATTGAAAACTGTATCATGTACGTACAGTACTGGAGCAAGAGGCGGGTAAAAGGGGGCGGCCACCCCAGGTACTGAAAATGCTGCCCCTCCCCCCCCCTCCTAGCACAAAATTGAAGAAAAAAGTTGAACTTGAATAAATGCTCTTTTGATGAAGCCTAATGAAATACAATTAGTCTTGCAAAATTAATTTCTGAGTTGCAGCATATGTGATAGAGGTACCCTATGACTGGCACGAAAACTCACAAGAATAGTAATTTGCAACAAATACTTAATGTTCAGCTCAGTATGTGGGACTTGATCACAATAATAATGTTAAAACACTCAAAACAAGTGAGAGCAGGCATAATTGTGGACTTCACACAGCCGCCGTGTTGGAAAATCATCCATTACGGCGGCTGTGCGAGGTTCACAATTTGTGGCAGCTCTCACCATTTTTAATGTTTTAACATATTTAATGTGAGCAAGACCCAAATTCTGGGCCGAAAATTAACTATTTGCTGCCAAATTCCTTGTTTGTTTTCTTGCCAGTCAGAGGGCACCTCTATCATAACAACAAATCCTTCAAATGCAGACAAATGTATTTGTCTCTAGCCTACCTACCTCACCCCTTCACGTCAAATTCGTGTTTTCAGTATATTGGCGTTATCTCTGTGGCACCGTGATGGACTCATTTTGGGTAAGATTTAGGAAGAGGCGTGGGGAAGGGGAGGTGGCAATCTGTGGCATAATAGTGATAAAGCGCGGCGCTCAATGAGCTACTGGCCCCGAGCGCTCAAACACCTTGCTCCGGCACTGTGTACGCACAACCAGGAGTGAATAACTAGCAGTCCATGTTACAACTATTGCTTCACATCTCTCATCACAAGGTCATCTGGGAGTGAAGCTGTCGATTTTGTTTCTCAGTTTCAGGACAGTTAATTCAACATTGCCAGCATCTTATTTTACCAGAGCAGCACTAAAAGGCATCAGTTTTCCGCACGGGCGTAAACTGGCGTTGAGTCGGGTGGCGAGACACGCGATTTGTGCCTCAGTCGGCCTTGGCTATAGTTTGTTCCACATTATGTTTTGCAGGAAACTGACTGAATGACGCCTCCTTTTCGTGCACTACGAGCACAAAAAACATGTGGATATCACACTTGTAGACTCAACACAGTTACGTTACGTCCATGACTGGGATATTTACATGTTTTTGCACTCGTAGTGGAAGAAAACGAGTTGTCATACAGTCAGTTTTCTGCAAACATAATGTGGTACAGAGTATAGCATCTTCTCCGTCGCTTCACGCTCGTGGAACGCTGTTCCAAGTGGAGGTACCGCATGCCTGGATTAATCGTTACCGGAGTGGCATTTTCCGCACCTATCTATTAGGTTAAAACCTGTACGGCGCATTTTTAATGTCTGCTGTCAGAGAAGGTAGTTACAATCAATCAGTCGTTCCAAATTTGACAGCGTGGGTCGCAAACATGAACGAGAGATGGAACCTGCACTAATATTATTATGGACACTCCCTTTCGTGTCGCTCCTGGTACAACAGTGTGAACTGCATTATAAAAAAAAATGGAATAAGTATATATGTGTACACAGTCATGACCAGTGAAATCTGGAAAGGTAATGTTGGCTTCACTTGTCTTCAGTCTTGTGCTTTTTTTTTTACAGGTAGGTAGTGGTGCTTTTGGTAATACCAGCCAGGCAACACATCACTGATAAATGGTGGGCCACTGCCAGGTTCGTACTGGCCATAATGCTATTGTGCCAATGGCACAAGCGCCCTTTGGCTACCATACTTTCGGCGCCCCTTTGGCAATCTATTTTTTCTCGCCCCACAGAAAAAAATGAATGGTTTTAGATTCCATGTCCACTGATGACTTTTTCTTTCAGGCACACATTCCCTTCTCTCTTCTCCCTCCCTTTATTTACAATTTTAACGCATTTTTGAAACTCCCCCCCCCCCCACCACCACCACCACCACCAACCACTCCAAACTTTCCAAAATTAGCATTACTTGAAATATAAAATATGGGTTGAAGAATGCACTTCGAAGCCAATAATGACGACAGAATATAAAAATAAGCACAGCTTGTTTAGCTCGACCCTGGACTTTGTTTCTGCTTGTGGAGTTTTGAGCGCTTCCCAAAACCCCTAGATAGTTGGAGGCACCATCACTTCATCAGAGTTTCATGTAAAACACATGGCGCCCCTCCCTGGTCATTTCGATAAATGGCACAGGCGCCCTTTCCTACCCAGTCCTACTCTGGCCACTGCAGCAGGCGTATAGACTGGCCACGAAAAGTTTTAAAATCT
>JAHWFP010013562.1:0-13678 GCA_023313725.1 Lithobius niger
GGCAACGTAAATAGGTTTGCATCTGTATTTAGTACTTCCCACTAATGTTAGTTATGAACACTATAAACTCCTATTGTAAAATCTTGTGTGTCCGCAGGTAATATGGAATTGACTGACATCGGTAACGATCTTGTGGAATATAGTGCAAAAAATAATACTAAAGAAAATGTAACGGTTAAACCATAATAATACAATCGAACTACAGTGTGATCGTACAGGGTTAAATACATGCTCAGCGATTTCAGCGTAGAACTGAAAAAGCAGAGACCACTATATAGCCTACTTTACATCGTGAGAATAGAACGACATGTTTTAACAGAGGGGCGAGAGACGATCGTCTAACTGGAAAACCGCAAACTGGAAGAACGACTGTAGTATAACAATATAACGGAAATACGTCTAACATGAAATTCGTATAACGGAAAATCGTCTAACGTCACGTCCCCCCCCCCCCCTCACGTTCCCACTCTCTTCTGGTTATTGGTCATTCCCCTCACGTTCCCAGAATATTTGTCAAAATCCCAGACGCAGAATATTTTCAGCTGGTCTGCGACAAACTTTTTACAAACAAAAATCGGTCTGGGGGAAGAGGAAGGATGTCTGCAGGTTGCAAGTAGAGTGTGAAGGTGGAATTTGCAGTCTTGTGAAATTGTCAGTTAGGCCCATGTAGGTTCATTAGCAAGTATCTTGCAAGAACTTTCTTTCAAGACCATTGCAGGTTGTTTTTTCTAGACAACTTGACAACGACCAAACCTATCGTCTTGACAATAGCACCATTCAAAAGCTCTCGAAAAAAATGGTTCAAATGGTGTATTTGAACGTCAGAATGGGTCAATTTTTGGCAAAATTATCGCAAAAAGACGACCAAAAAAAAAATACAGGATAAATCGTACTTCAACACTGCCAGCCGTGCTGCGACGTAGCGCCGCGCATCGCTCTATTTCTGCTACAGATTTTGACATGCAACAATCGACATGAGCACGAGACACCATAGGCCAGAGCTGTAAACCTAAACAACGTGTGTTGTTTATAGCTTATTACGTGGTACCGTTATACTGGGTAATAGTTCATACTTTTAAATTGTTGACCTATTCCATTGCTAATGTCATTGCCCTGCATCCTACTCCATGTAGCCTACTAATAAAAAACTTTTGTGCTATTGCGAACGTCTTGAGGAGCGAATATTTGATGCAAGGTGTGATGCCTTCGTATATGAGATACCTGGTGTATTTATTTAGACTGATCTGAAAAGTAACGCTGTACCTGACAAGGATAAACGATATCAATGATAAAATACACTAATTCGTGCGAATCTGACTAACGTTTTAACTTTTAACCTTAGAGCCTACGTTCTTTAGGCCTACCTGGTGGCTAAATATACCGATGGATCAAGGCCACCCTGTGTAAATGCTCATACCAAATTGATAAAAGTTATTAATAAACATGCAGATTTTAGCGACAACAATGTACCATTTTCACGAACCATTTTCTTGGCCTTTGTGACCCCTTTTTCCAAGACGTATCTCAATTCTGGGGCTAGATGAAGATCTCGAATTATAGACGACAGATGATGTGTTACGAAAAATGATGATAGTTTCTTGGCAATCGTGCAACCTATTGAATCCGTTGGCGTCCTACAAATTACTGTAATGCAGTTTTGGTGGCACCCATTTTCCCCTGGAGATATTGCATGGAGACAGAAAACCCTGGCAGCCATTTTAACGACGTGCAGACCTGTATTATTAAAACACCGTCAACCTTGGAAAAAAGGCCGTACCCGATCCGGGTCTAAAACCTGACCCGTCCAAACTTAGTCCAGTATCGGAACCGGACCGGGCCCGGTCTTTCACGTCCTGGGTGAATGCAGGACTTCATATCGCGACCGCGACCACATGTTTCAGTGTGCCATATAAATGGAAAGCAGGAAAAATGTTGTAACGAGAGAAAAAGTAATTAAAGCTCGGGCCCTGGATGAGGCATGAAAAGACGGAAGTCGTGTTTTTTTTGCTGCCTGACTTGAAAGTGGGGCCCAGAACCAAACGCTGTGTTCGGGGTCAAGTGTGGACGCTGCTTTAGTTTGTTGCGACCAACATCTTCAGTAGGCTTTCCTTCATAGCCCAAAATCTTCGACTTCTACCGTATGTATCGTCTACTACAGATTATCGTGTTGAGTTAACTTTGGACTTGCTATGTCTCTGTTTTCACGTTTACTGATTGGCGATTAAACTCATATATGCCAATTTTTATATATTAATTTAATAATCACTCGTTTTCTTTTCGTTATTAGTCTTCTGTACAACCGTACCGGCTAAGAAGACTATTGCAACGACTTTGTCCGTCCATCGTTTGCAACGATACCAGATAGAGACGACCACGGTTTACAACGTTCGATTTAGTGTCAAAAGTTAGTTAAATAACATGACAAATTAAAACATCGTTATTTCATTATAGCTAATAGACTTCTTCGACCTAACTAAATTAAATCATATCAAAAACCAAAACTGGTAAAAGGGGCCACCAAGTTCCGAATGGTTCGGCCCTTCAAAGGAGTGATATCAACACACCAAAACATTCACCAAGTTAATCACACCGCTAAATAGTACGAAGGTTAATGAAAACGAGAACATGGCTACTTTCGGTAGCAATGTTCAAGTTTTCATTTAACGTCCAAAGTATTATTCGGTGCGATTAAGTTGGCGAATGTTTTGGTGTGTTGATATCACTCCTTTTAAGGGCCGAACCAATCAGAAATTGGCGACCCCTTTTACCAGTTTTGGTTTTTGATATGATATCAGTCCTTTTTTTAAATTGTGTATTAGACTCAACTCCACTACCGTGCAGGTGTGTAATAAAGAGCCACGTCAAGAAGAAATTGGTTTTCAACAATTTGCTACTACCTTTTGCCTATAAGGTTTTTGGTTTGGTTTTAATTCTGTTGTAATTTGTTTTATTTCGTTAGTTTTGGTGTGTTGATATCACTCCTTTGAAGGGCCGAACCACTCTTAACTTGGTGGCCTCTTCACCAGTTTTTGGCTTTGTTTATTTTGCTTTGTTTTTTACAGTTGGTTTATTTTTCGTGAATTGGACGTGAATACAATTTCTTTAGCAACGTTGTTTAGATTTGTCGCGCTACACTAGCGTGTGTCTAGGCATGCACGTCAGTATACACATTGTCATTGTCCGAAGTTTGGCTGTCCAATGAGAGACGATGCTGACAATACTAATAATGGTTATAACAATATTTTCGTACTTACGCGCCATCCCATGCCATCCTCGTTACATCCCTAGGCTCCAAACCATAAAAGATACACAGTTCGTATCGTACTGCAACCATTCGTCCAATTTCATAGCTGGAAGCCTTCCCGTTATCTCGGTACGGATAAATAATCACCCTATGGGGATGAGCTGACTAGAATGTTACACATTTTCAACGTTATTAAGGGTCAGATTTTGCATAGAAAGCAGCTTAGCTGGCATTCCTACACGAGTTAATTTTTGTTAATGTCAGGTGGGTCATCGCTCTTGATTTCAACACAATTTAAGGTTTTGTACCGCATTATTATTTTTCCTCAAGTACCTGAAATGTGCCCAACTATGATTCAAGATATAAGACACTGACACTATAGCGCTGCGCTACAATGGTTTACAACCTCGACAATTGAATTGATGAGATGTTCATTGTGATGATTGTTGCCTAACTTGGCGCGACACACTAGCGTGTGTCTTGATAATAACATTTGAACGTGGAATTGAAATTCTAAGGATAACAAGCAGCCGAAAACAAATGGATTTTAGCTTTGTTTAAAATAGTGTCGTCGCATTGTTGCATGAATGAATAAGCTTACTGTCGAAACAATTCTCCATTAGGCCTATCTGCTACATACGAAATTAAAACAGTAGTTAAAAAGTTAGGCCTAAATTCACGTTACCACGGCAACGTCAAGTTGCTACGAGTCGCTGCTGGCTTCATCGACAGAGTCTCTCCCGTCACTTGTGATCTGCATAGGCTACGTAGCACGTTACGTTGTAACACTGTAACTGGGTGCTTGGCGCACCGTGGAGGCGCACCGTGTGCAGAAATGAATGGACTTACTATACAATCCAAATATCCGTCATCTGCTACTTACAAAATTAAAGCTGCAGGTAAAATTTAGGCTTAAACGCTGACAATTACGCCTAAAATGTAAAATAAGCTTAAGAGCTAACACATTTTTAACCGGCAATTCTGATGGTTAATGCTTTTATATTATATAATAGAGACAGCTGTTGCAATGCGAGACAGAGGTGTGTGCCTCACCATTAGTAGTGGCGGAACTGTACAGAAGACAGGTTGCGACTAGGTAGTCGCCAGGCTCGGACTGGCCATAGTGCCATTGGGCACAGGCGCCCCTTGGGTAGTCTATTTTTTTCCTCCTTCCCGGGAAGAAAAACAAATGGATTTGGATTCCCTGTCTACTGATAATCTTTCCTTTCAGGCAAAAATTCCCTTCTCTAATCCCACCCTTTACTTACATTATGAACGCATTTTTTTAAACTCCCTCCCCCCCCTAATATCCAACCCACTCCAAAATTTCCAAAAATAGCATTACTTGAAATATAAAGTGTGTGTTGAAGAATGCACTCCGAAGCTAGAAATGACAACAGAATATTAAAATAAGTAAAGCTTCTTGAGCTTGATCCCGGACTTTACTTCTGCTTGGGGAGCTTAAAGCGCTTCCCAAAACCTCTAGACGGTTGGAGGTACCATAACTTTGTCAGTTTCCTGTTAAACGTATGCAGCCCCCCGCCCCCATCCTTCCCGGTTATTTCGATAAATGGCACAGGCGCCCTTTCCTACCCAGTCCGACTCTGGTAGTCGCTGTAGCCGCTTGTAGCTGTTTTAGTAAACACTTTAACGTACAAACTGTTGGAAACTTCTGGCGAGTGGCAGGGACTTACGGCCATGCTTCCAAAGAAGGGTCAAGCTCATTCGAAGCGTGACCCTATCAACTCGTGGAACTCGCCCGTGGCAGAGTGTGGTTAGGTTCACATGCCTCTATGTGAGGGCCGCCGGGTTGTAGAGAGGTCGACGGATCTTGTAGCCGAAGGATAACTGCCCTGTTAAATAAAGAGGCGTCATTCGGTCCTATTAATTTAATGACGTTGCGGAAATAGAACATTGGGGTGGGGTAGATGTAGGGTTGGTCCCACTTTCAAATTTTATTCACTCCATTTAGTAACCATGTCTACAAGTTGGGTGTTGACGTTTACAGTATGCAGATGCTCCATTGTAAGGCTTGGTTCGTATTCGGTTACGAACGTGGAGTTTCGGAACTGAACCATGAATAGCTCATAATTGAATAACAACATTGATATCTTGATGGACTGTGCCAACGTTGGCACTGGTTTATATCATCTTGAACAACCTGATTAGGCTTATCCCCGTAGTAAAATGGCGGCGCCTATATAACAGCTCTCTTGAGCTTAAACCGTTTAGGGCGGGTTTACAGAACGACAGTTTTCTCGCTTACTACTGAGGTTTTACTTGGTTAATACTGCTGGCTACTTCTCGCCTTTACCGGAGCATGCAGCTTTCGAGTTGTCTATACGGCAACGACGCGGACACAAATCTTCTCCTCGTACCTCGCGACACGACGTATGTCATGGCAGTGCCGATTTAGGACAACATGAAAGTATTTTTTGCTACAGTACAAAACAACGGACTGATTTCTGAATGCCAGCATTCGATGGTTTATTTTCGATTCGGTAACCCCGAAATGCACGCCATGTTGGATTTTGTATTCTCGCTGCCAGCAGCTATTTAGTCTACCGTCGTCTGATCACTGCTAGAACTGTTCTTTGCACGAGAACAGCAAATTTTGGAAATTAAGTGAAATGACAACAATGTTGTAGCAATGTTTAAAACTACTGCTGCAATTTGTTGTTTATTCGTGTTATTTACAATGTATTTAATTTGTTATGTCTTGCCGCATTCATTTAGTAGAAACTAGAAAGTAATCGTAAATAAATAACGGTTGACTAGTAAATAGCGTTTGGGGAGCGAGAAGGTTTCGTTACATAAACGCGTCCTACAGTCGCTCTTAAGCAGAAGGACTAGGAGAGATTAACTGAATTGATTACATAGGTCTTAACGAGGGAGAGGCGACAAGAGCAGAAAGAGAGGGAGAACAGTGAAGGGTACAATGAGGGCACATTTACGCAGCGAATCGTCTTTGTATTCTCGCAGCTATAATTCAATTGCGATGGCAAAGGCGTCGTTGCCACGTAACGACACTACCTGGATTAGCTAAATCCGACATCGTCTGAGTAAATAAATACTTGGACTCTTGTAATCCGTGACAATAATATAAATAATTCCACCTGACGAAACAATTTTCTCAGTCGTTTCTGAACTCACGTTATTGGCGGTTTTCGTTGCGAGGCGGCAGACATAAAACCGCCGCCATGTTGGAATTTCAGGTGATTTCTAGCTTCTAGCTGCGAGAATGCAAAGCGAGTCGTTGCGTAAACGCGCCCTGATAGAGGGAGAGAACGACAGGATAGCATTGTTGGGTGCAAGTACACTAAACTCGGTTGTGGTGGCCAGTGGTATTCATTTTGGTTTTGGTTGCCACGTTCAGATTAAGTACGCCAAGTACTTACAAAAGACTACAGTAGTCTACTTACAAAAGTCTTAATAGTAGTCTACAAAAGCGCATGGTTTTGTAGACTGGTGTCGGCTCCTGCAAATAAATCTAATCTAATCTAATCTGAAGTCGGCAGTTTAAAACGGAATTGTTAGAACAATCAATTATTGTTACGCTGCAAATATATCAAGAACAACACTAGTCTTCTCCGGATAAGTATTACATGGAAAAGTATTGAAAGAGTAATTAACGAATGTCCTACACGTGACGAATTTAGGTGTGATGTAACTAAAGTGGTGGCAGTGCTGGGGCTGGGACACACCGTCCCACACAAACTCTTTTTTTTTTTTTGGGTTTGTGTATTACCTTTCGATTTATTTTTCAGTTATTTTTTTATTTCTCCGGAATCGTCATGCACACTCGGACACATGAAGCATCGTTTTCCACTCCACCACTGACTCTCACCACCGTTGAACGATTGAGTTCGTTTGCAGGATCGGTGTACACACCGAGTATCGGCGTGGTGACAGGGGCTCGTCTTCCGGAGTTCGTGCGCCGTACAGATACAGGACATACATATATAATGAAAGGAGTAAAACCAGCCAGAAGTCATATCCTAGAACAAACCGTTCCTGTATTTGAGCGTTATTACATTTTACGCTTACGCTCTATTATAATCACTGGAGCCCGCGCTGAACGTCTTTACTAATAAGTTATCTCACGTTCGAAATCATTATTTGTATCACTACATTGGTCAGAACGACCTGAGAAGCATTTTAGCATTGAGGTAAAAGCCCCAGCCATTGCCGGAAGTTTGACTTTGGATATCAAAGACTAAAAAGCTTCTCAGAGCTCCCCGGACAACGTAGTGCTACAAATAATGACTTCAAACGTGAGATTGGTAAACAATAAGGGCGTTCAGAGCGAGTTCCAGTGATTATAACACGGATTATAAAAAAAAAAAAAGGAAAATTATGTTACGATATCACTTCTTCCTGGTTCCACCCCGTTCTTTGTAGTATGTAGAGCCTGTATCCATGCAGGGCGCGAACGACGGACGTTGTCTCAAAATTAGTGCCTTAGCACCCTATGTTCAAAACGAAAATTTAAGCGAAACCTAGGATGGTTTTATTTTTATTGTTAACAACGAATTAACCTGCAGTAGTAAGAAAAAGTTATCGTGCTAAGCCAGAAGTGTGTCGTATTGACCGGGCCGCCATTTTGGATGACGTGACTTCTGGTCTCAATGCATCATGGGTAATACAAATGGCCGTCCCCATAGTGACCTCATCCAGTCCAATCACTCCAAGGCGACTGCCTTCAATACAGCAGCGTCAAGTGACGTCTTATGGCTACAAGAGAGATACCTGCAAGGGGCACTAGATTGAAATGGTAGGTTAAACAATGGCACTTCTAGTCAAGCCAGTGCTTTGAGAGTGGATTTCGTAGGCTTAAAAAACCGTTGTTTTCTCCAATCCCTTATGCTACGAGGTTGTAATCGGAAACTAAAGATTCCACTTGCTTAAAAATGTCAGCAACTGCCAACAAATCGACAAAAATCGCGCGTTTTAGGCCTAAGAAATCCAGTCTAATAGCATTGGCTTCAGTAAGACGCTCTTCTTTTTCCCCACCAGTGCACCTTGCAGCTAACCCAGTTACCAGCTCCACCATAGAGTTATATACAATAATACCACGTCGTGTCACTGCCCTATAAGGAACACCCCAAAAATGGCTGCTACAGATTTAAGATGGCGATGCCAAGATCCAAGATCCATGATGGTATAGTGTACATAAAAATGGTAATTTGTTAAAACGTATTATAACGTATAAACGATTTAGGTTCTGTTTGTAGTTTTATGAATTGGTTATTTTATTTCATTTCAAACTGGGGCCACGAAATGGGTGGCCGCCATAAGTGAATAACTCAATTAGTTCTCAAATCGTGTTTCAGGAACCCAGTTGAATTGTTTTCAAATTGTTTTCTTCGATTGTTTGCCGCAATTCATTTTTTTGTTTTTGCTTTTAGGGAACACGAGCCCAAACTGGGTTATCTGCCCCACGACGATGAGAGGGAGAATTTAGCTGGATGACGACAAATGCCTGAAACAATGCAGAATGACCTATGCAAATATGAATCGGCCTGGGAAACGCTAAATTTAGACACACGCTAGTGTGTTGCCGTCAAGTAAGAAACCGAGAACACGGAAACGACATAAATATCAGAAAAAAATACCCGAAAGGGTGAAAGAACCCGTCAAGTTTCAGCCAATCAACGTAGTGATATCAGAACAAAAATGGCTGCCACCAAGTTTTCTACAGTGGTGTAACAAGGTAACCGTGTACTGACCGGAAAGATTCCTCCTTAAAAAGAAGTGATATCATCCTCGCCAACGAACAGCCACCAAACTAATCCCACCGACTATTACATTTAAGGATAAATGAAAAACATGGCCGTTGATACTATAGGTAGCTATGGTCCAGTTTTTCATTTCAAACACACAGCAAGAACATACCATAAGCAACAACACCCAATCACATAATTATTTACATTACCGGTATGTAATTACATATGAAACAAATGTAGAAAAAACAAAACTACCAACTCCAAAACGGGTAGGCCTTAGAAAGTAGTGATATCATTTCACCAAGACAAGGTCACCAATGTTAACCCATTTACCTGACAACTTGGTTACCAGACAAGAGGGCATTTGTCCTCCCCTTTAATTTCCTTAATGCATTATCTGCAATCTCACTGCTAATTAATAAAAACATATAACACCTTTTAACTTGTTTGTTTGGTTAGTCAATCATTTCAAATTCTTTGTTGACTAATTAAATAAACTAAAGTCCCATCAAAAAATATACGCGAAAATGTAAACCAATACCCGTTGGAGCATCACAAAACTAAAGCTAAACCCATAGCCGACACTCGGTGGAAATTTGGCTTATCTATTTCTTCACTAGTGAACCAACATTTCACCTGATACTATGCGGAATCAATACCATTCGTTCCCACTCATCGCATAATGTTGTATGGCCTACAAAATGGCCGCCATCCTTAAAGCTTAGAGCAATATACTCTCCTCGTTACGGGACGAGCATATTCTTTCGGAAAGCAACAAACACTTGCATTATTTACACCACGAGCCACGGCTGTTTGCTGTGATGTCACCATGAGTTAGCCAATAACAAACGAGAACAGCGGCTCTTCGGCCATCTGACTGGACAAGCCAAATCCCGTGATGCGTGCGTCATGGTAAACAGCCACGGCGCGTGGTATAGTGACATCATCATCAACTAGGGGAACAAGCGGGATGCTTGGGGGACAAAACGGGAGGAAACGTGTGTTGTTACTACGGTGGCTTGTTGGGACAGACACCAATTTCTTTTCTACACACAGACAAACCTTTCACAAAACCGGAACTTCGGCGTTCCAACAAGCGAAAAGACGTACTACAACCCGTGACGAGATATGGTAAACTGCACCCGCGCCAGTGGCCATCTTGTTCCGGTTTCATGAAAGTTTTGTGTGTGTAGAAAAACGTTCATGTGTGTCCCAATAAACCACGATCACACAGCTTAAAAACGGCTGGCAGACAACAATACGGAGAGCGAGGGCGAGAGAATTTCGTGAAGGTGCATTGTGTTAGCCAGCACTTGCCGTGGGCAGTTTGTAAAAACACCACGAATTGTTTTGCCAGTTCGGACAGCGTATCTGGTCGGCATCTTTGAACTCCAATGCGGGCCGGCCTAAGCTACGATTTCCAGCGCCATGTTGTTTGTGCTCTGCGATCCTTGTCAAGCAGTGAGAGCTATATTATACGCTAATAACCCTTCCGTGATGTTGCCTTGCAACCATTGCGACTGGCGACTGTAAGAGTTACTACCTCCTGGTAAAAGTATGGAAATATTCTTAAAACAACACTGGGCAGTGACGGCTGTTCCACGCCTTATAGTCTGGTAGCAGGGCCAAAAACCTGGAAGGTAAGGTCCGCCAAATGTTTTATGGTGTTTTGTGTTTCTTTAAGGCATACTTCAAGGCATGAAATTCTGAAGGGTGCCATTTTGTCGCCCTTAAGCAAATTTAAACATTCAAGATGGTGGCCAAGTTAGTGAAAAAATCATATGCCGGCCATATCTTTGCTTATAGAACGGACAGGATAATCATTTTGGTGTCTAATACTACATTTTCAGGTTCATGGAATACTAATAACGGATTAACTTGTTGATACAATATACGCCCTTTTTTCAGGAGCTGGTTTCACAGTCACTGTTCGATTTTCCGCTCATTTTCAACTTTCAACTGCTATTCTGCAGTTTCTAATTTATGTTGAAAACCCCAATTAGAGTCATTTAAAAGGTGGGAATGCCTTCTTTGCATCAAGGGTAAATAAGTGGGTTTAACATTGTTAGGGACCAAGCTACTCCTTTTTTTAGGAGCTGGTATCACAGTCACCCTTCTATTTTCCGCTCATTTTCAACTCTCAACCGCTATTCTGCCGTTTCTAAATTAGGTGGAAGACCCCAATTAGATTAATTCGAAAGGTGGTAATGTCTTCTTAGCAGTAAGGGTAAATAAATGGGTTTATCATTGTCAGGGGCCGAGCTACGTCCTTTTTTTAGGGGCTGGTATCACAGTCACCGTTGATTTTTCGCTTATTTTCCACTTCAACTGCTATTCTAACCTTTCTAATTTAGGTGGACGACTCCAATTCGATCCATTCGAAATACGACATTCCCACCTTTCAACTGAACCTAATTGGAGTCATCCACCTAAATTACGAACATTCAAATAGCAGTTGAAAGTTGAAAAATCGAACAGTGACTGTGATACCAGACCCTAGTAAAAAGGGCGTAGCTCTGTCCCTACCAATGATAAACCCTTTTAATTAACGTTGATGCAAAGCCAATATTCCCACCTTTCGAATGAATCTAATTGGAGCGTCCCACCTAAATTAGAAACGGCAGAATAGCTGTTGAAAGTTGAAAATGAGCGAAAAATCGAATGGTGATTGTGACAACAGCCCTTAAAACGGGGGAGGTATATTTATTAACAAGATAATCCGTTATTAGTATTCCCTGACCCTTAAAACATAGTATTAGACACCAAAATAATTATCTTGTCTGTTCTATAAGCGAAGATATGGCCGATATATGATTTTTTCGCCATCTTGGCCACCATCTTGAATATTAAAATTGTTCAAGGGTGACAAAGTGTCTCCCTGCAGAATTTCATTAAACATGCCTTGAAGAAACACAAAACACCATAAAACATTAGCCGGACCTTACTTCCGGGTTTAGGTTAAAAATACCATTTGGCAACCAGACTATTAGAAATGCAAACAGAATAAAATAAATTAAAGAAGAGAGCAATACGCCAATAATCTATTTTTATACCCTTGGCTGCCTTTTCTTAGTGAAATGATATCACTACTTTCTAAGGCCTACCCATTTAGGACTTGACGGCTTCTTTTACCATTTATGTTTATTTTCTACTATTATTTAAGGCTTGTAAAACTGTAAGACACACGGCAAGAGATTTAAAAAAAAACCCGAGGCGTGTAAAACACTTACGGTAGGTAATCTTTACGAGTGGAACCATTCCTTTTTTCCCACCGCCGTTGCATTTCTGGTGGGTGATGGAGACGGTGCAGGGAAGATGGCTCTTTAGGCCCCATTTCATGAAAGAACCATTCATCATTGTGACGTGAGCATCAATAAAAGTGTAGAGCCGCGTTTCTTTCGCTGTAGCCATAATGGGCCAGCCAGCTGATGATGCCACTATAAACGATGAATGCTGCCAGACTTGCTAGTGCAAGATGTTTTCTGATAGCAGTGGTACTATACAATTTGCCAAGAATGGAAAAAAATAAGACGGGGGAAAAAAAATGAAATATTACGATATGGTAGCTGAAGGAAGGACGACGAGACGATATTCTTTAAATAACTCCCATTTTTAAAGGTGCCTCGGGTAAGAGATTCTTCAGGTTAATGAACGCAAAGATAATGTCTGAGAACAGCCCTTCGCTTTGTTTAACTGAACAGATTGCTATCGTTTTTCAAGACACGAAATTCCTATTTGTTTGACGTGTGACTGTCCAATAGCGCATCCAGGGTTTTTTTTTGGCAAGGGGGTAAAATAAAAATGGGTCCGAAAACTAACGCATTTTTTAACATTGTCAGTGATTTTTCATGCTTTTAATTTAGCTTAATTTAAGAAATTTTCTTAATGACAACAAATTCCGTAGTACTTTGTTCTGCTTCAATGCAAATAATTTTTCACACTTGGGGAGGCCGGGGGGTAGAAAAGAGGAATAATAATAATAATAATAATAATAATAATAATAATAATAATAATAATAATAATAATAATAATAATTGTTTATTGTCACACTCTGCACGAAATACAATAGTATTTGTATGTGCACAATTTACAAGTTAAAGTTCATTAATAAATGCAAAAAGCATTTATTAATAATAATAATAATAATAATAATAATAAGTTTGTTGCAAGCGCAACCGGAATGGCAAGGACCTAGTGGTCACTTACTGTCATCCGATGTTCAAACAAAAAATTTAAGTAACAAAAGTTGAAGAGTTTAAAAGTTTAAAATGAAGATCATAGCCCGGCTGTAGAGAAAGGTTAGATGATGTTGGGTTGGGGTCACGAATGCCTTACCACCAAGGTTAGACCTACCAGGGATACAATGGTCCCCAATGGCATCACCAAACGTGAGGGACCAGTGAGGGAAAAAGCAGTTATCATTGTCAATGTGTCTAAAATATAAAAAAAAAAGGGGGAAAAGTGCATCGCAGTTTAAAGCTTTGCCTAACACTGGAAACACTGGCTCGGAGCAACACTGGCTCGAAGGAAACATTGGCTCGGGAAACGAATTTGGATTGATGAGACCATTGCAATAAACCAGAGTTATCCTTCTTGAAGCTAAGAAGAGGGGTCTTCTGACGTCGGCAAAAAAAATCGAAGTGCTTGCAATTGCTTCGTTTTACTGTTAATCTGGCATCTTGGGAGGGGCAAGTGCCCCCCCCCCCCC
>JAHWFP010013562.1:13778-32794 GCA_023313725.1 Lithobius niger
CAAAAAAAACGACACTTAGCCAGGTTGAGGCATCAGCGGCCTTTCTCGATTTCATTTCGTGTTGCCGATCAATGAACATTTTTTCAATATCTTTTCACATCTTCCCCGTTTTTTATTTACTTCGTCCATCGGTTGATGTTGGTGAGGTACTTACTCTTCTCCGCATCGGAAGATTAAAAACTGATGAAAAGAAGAGTTATTTACGTAGGGCGCAATCACTTAAAGCTGCAGATTCTCCATCTTTCCCGATTGCTTTCCAGTCTTAAAATTGCGCATGCTCCGAATTACCGAACGATGCACACGACACTTCCTGTTCCGCTCAATATTAATACATTAATCGTGGAACAATTTTTATCTGAATCACTCAAACCTTCAATAATTATTGTCACACGACGACTTACCAGACGTGCATCGTAAATTACTATTATTAAACTAAGCAAAGAGAGAAAAAAATTGCCACCGATTTCAGTGGTGGACATTGGAAATGATGCTAGAACTACTTTAGGTGCCTTCAGACAGATTAGAAACGTATGTTTTTTGAAGAATTTGTTGATGACGGAAAGATGTGAGGAGGAAAGTGTACCTGTTTTTTCTTAGAATTAAATAAAGACTTACAGAGAAAATCAAAATTTTGGAAGCTAATTTGCTTTTTTTTTTATAGTTGAACGTTTTAGGAATTTTTTTTTATTTTGTTAAAGAGGTTAATTTTTAGCCTCTTTCAAGAAAGAATTCCACTTGATTTGAAACTTAGGGAGATCAGTGACACGACGTATAGTATTATTGTACATAACTCTGTACTGGAGCCTTAATGGGTTAGCTGCAAGGGGCACTGCAGAGAGAAACAGAAGGGCCTCATACTGAAGCCGATGCTGTGAAGAGTGATTTCTTAAACCTCAAACGCGCGATTTTTGTTGTTGGAGAAAACAACGTTATTTTAAGCTTAAGAAATCCGCTCTTCCGTTGTTTTTCCCTCCATTTTTATGTAGTGCACCTTGTAGTTATGCCCTCCAAAACCCATACTGGTGCCAATCTGGTGCCAATATGGCGACAAATGTCACTGCTCTATAGAAACTGTGTTTGGCACGTTTTAGCTGTCGGACTAATCCTTCGCACATTGTGCAATTCATTAACATAATTACATGGAACACTGCAATGTAACTACGTTGTTGTCAAACTCTCCGCTCATGTCTGTGCTCCATCCGGATAAGTTGTCATTTGTTACCTAACACCACACTGTCTATTATGTCCGCGGCGTATCTTGAGTCCTGCCGTATTTTTTGAACGGCTACGTCTTCCTGGAGGAGGCGGCTTTATCCGACAGCCGCCACTGTTTTTGTAACCATCTTGGATATCAACAAGGCACTCTGCTACCAAAAACGTACAATCGATTATCTGTGTTCGTTCTGCGTCGAACTCAAGATAGGCCGCGGACACTTTAGTTAGAAGCTTTATACTCCCGTTCTGAATACAACGGTATTAACGGCTTGTTTTTCTGCATTTCAAAACGATCGATAGCTGGGAATAACCGCCCGTGATGTTGTTAGGCTTAACTTTACACTCAATAATTCAGTAGGCACGTGGCTTGTTAGTTTGCTAAAAAGAAATTAATTTGTGTGTTGCTTCCTTGTGAAAAATAAGGGCTAGACAGAACTAAGTATCGGTAAATAGCTATAGTGGCAATCCCCCTTTAAGGGATGGAATACGGAGATAGAGAGCATGGATACGCCTACGTTTTTCCGACGCGTATGCGTTTGTATGCTTCTGAGAAACCTTAGTGTGTCGACATCCCAAACCAAGCACAGGAAAAAAATTCAAAAAAAAAACCGTCAATGATTGATAGTTTCAGCAGGTGCCATTGATTTTTCGAAGAACTCGCCAAAAAAAAAAAAGTCACAGCTATTTCTTATACTGTATTTGACATTCCTTTTCTGGCCTTATTTAGATGGAGGGAGGACTTGGCAGCTGGTGCTCCAAAGGTTGTTTGCCAACACCTTGATGCACCAAACCGGAATGATGACGCGCACTTCGACGCCCCAATGTTTGCTTCGCGGCTTCTTCTTGCAACGACCATGTTTTCCGCCAATCTGTTGGATTGGGCCCACGACGTGGTTTCTGTTTTCGATCGACGCTGCAACTTGTTCCGAAAAGAGGATTAGATCAAAGATCGGCGGAGAGTTCTAAGGAAGGAATTAAGTTTCGTTCCTTTCATTACGAAGAAAATAACATTATTTCTAACAGGGCAAATAACTTTTAAATCAGCATTGGTCGATTTATTTTCGATAGCCAGGGTCGATCGGTTTTGTTTGCAATAACATGATGTTATAGATTAATTGGAGTGAAGCGAGGCCGAGGACCGGGTAGACCTGTTAAAGCGAGGCCGAGGCCGAGGACCTGTTAAATAAACATCCGACCTGCCTTATAACCTTCAGCCTTCCTAATAACAGCCACGCGCCGATCGCTTCCGCATATACCATAGGCAAGGTCAACTGAGACATTAGCTTCGTTCCTCGCAGCGAATTACACCAGCTACTGTCTCAGTTGGCATTGCGCTTAATACACAAGCCAGCGTGAACGCTTTAATTGTGTCGTCAAAAACCGGAATGGTTCTTGTATATTAAAATCACAATTTATAATTTTCTAGACTAGACTCTTATAATTTTGCTTTGGCGATCTATTGGAATAATTAATTTTAATTTTTATACTGCATTTGTCTTTTAGATTTTTGATCTCATAGTGATTACTTGCAAACGATTAAAATTAGTATTGCGCACACGCAGATAAAACTTCAAAGTCATTGTAGGCGCGCAAAGGATCGTATACGGTCTGGAAGAAGGTAAATAAAGTTCCCCAACATTCAACAAAAAATCTCCTAGACGCCACATTTTAAAACGGTTTTTTAGTAAGGGAAAGACTAGCGGTAAGTAAATAGATGTTTGGGGCCGTACTTGACGTGGAGGATCGAGAAAAATGGCGCGGGGA
The DNA here is from genome assembly GCA_023313725.1 of Lithobius niger. NCBI lineage: Eukaryota > Metazoa > Arthropoda > Chilopoda > Lithobiomorpha > Lithobiidae > Lithobius > Lithobius niger. The sequence continues at coordinate 16,758 of JAHWFP010013562.1, forward strand.
GGTATGTCCCTTTAATGAATACATTGCAACGCAACCATTGTATCCACACCACGAAATAACTATTGCCTCAATTAACACCAGATTTTATACATTGATAGCATTATGCCCACAAGTGGATGTAAGAAAGAAAATTTAAACTCGGACACATTGTTGATCAATAATAAAAGTTACAAAATACACAAGTGGTGTGAGCTCCTCACCTAATTGCTCGCCATTCAGTCAGTCAATTGGGCCGTTGAGTTCTTGGGTCTTACCGAAATTGAGGAGATGTGTAACCACTTTTACAAATTATTGAAATTTTGTAAATTTATATATAAATTTATGTTTTAAGCATTCTCACCGATGAGCGGGTGGTGGGGGGGGGGGGGGGAGGGTACTCGAGTAGGTTGGTGACATGTCGCCCCAAAATGCCTAGGAAAAGGTTACGTAACAGGAAATTAAAACTCACGCGAGTTTATAAAGCTTCACGTTCCCATTCTGCTCGCTCAAATTACTATATTTGCTAAAGGGCATATTCTAAACTCGTTCGAGAACATGAAAAAACGCTATGAAAAAAAAGGTAATCAAAACGGACACTTAACCTCACTTTTTAGATTTATTAAGATCAGGTCCGATGGAGAACGAACTATTCCATCTCGTATATTAAATGGAGGGTTTATCACCGGTACTTTTGATAAAGCCAATTAAGGCTAAATAAGGCAAATGTCCTTAGTCGAGAGTTAAAAAAAAATCATTGCGGATTCTGTACATACTCCAGTATGGCATGGTTCTCATAATACTTTGACGTGCCCTTCTGTAACACTTGATTCGCATGAAGTACTTCTGTCTTTATCGCGAATTAAGCCTAGCAAGGCTGTCGGCCAGTTGGTTTTTCTGCCTTCTTTTTTAAGAAAATCAAGCACCAAATTTGCTCCCCTTTATCGTAGATCTTTAACTTATCTCATTAGTCTAATTTTTAAGAAAGGGGACGCGTCTCATCCAGGGAACTATAGACCAATTGCTCTCACCTGTGTGCCTTCTAAGCTTCTTGAGGGTTTTATCAGGAAAAAAATGCTTGTTTTGATTGAGGACTGTAATTTGTTGTTGAACGACCAGTTCGGTTTTTTGCTCAGACTTTCTACCTGCATCCAGCTCTTATTGGCACTGGACGATTGGACCAGGTCAGTCGACGCAGGTCTCCCTGTGGACATTGTCTTCATAGACTTTGCTAAGGCATTTGAATCGGTTTCGCATATCAAACTTTTGACCAAGTTGGATTGCCTCGGTTTTAGAGGAAACCTTTGGTCTTGGCTGAATGATTTTCGGGTTGGAAGAACCCAGCGTGTGAAGACTGTGGGGATTTTATCTGACCCAGTTATTGTTGGCAGTGGGGTCCCTCAAGGTTCTGTTTTGGGCCCGCTACTTTTTATCTTGTATCTGAGTGATCTGGCCACTGAACACAGTGATTCTGTCTTAAAGAAATTTGCTGATGACCTCAAACTTTACTCCCATGTGGTCGATAACAACAACATATTTCTTAATTTCCAATCGGAGATTGATAACCTTCAGTCCTGGTCGGAAAATTGGTAGCTTCCTATTGAGTTCCAAAACTCATTTATTATGCGTGTTGGTTACCTAAATCTCCATTTATACTTCTACCTGTGTGGTTTATTGTTAAAACCTATTAAATCCATAAAAGATCTTGGGGTGTGGTTGAACACTGTTACCATGTTGTTAAAATAGCCTGCAGACGCGTGCATTAATAAGGACATTTTTTAAAGTCTGGGAGACAGGAAGAGCCTCGTCTGGGCTTTTAAGGTGTACGTGCGTCCTTTATTGGAGTGTGCCAGGCCTGTTTGGTAGCCATATATTGTGAAAGATATCAAGCTAATTGAATCCGTTCAGCGCAGTTTTACTAAGTCACTGCATGGTGTACGAAATCTTTCCTATTGTGAGAGACTTAACCTGCTCGACCTGGATTCCCTTGAATTACGCAGGCTGATGTAAATTTTACTTACATAATCTTACCGGGCGACTTGCGTCGGTAATGGGGACAGTTTCTTTGAGCTCAGATCGTCTAATCGTACTCGTGGCCATCAATTAAAATTGGTTGTGGAGCGCGTAAATTTGAACTGTTGTACGTTTTTCTTTTCAAACCGGGTAATTCACCCTTGGAATGCGTTGCCTCGGGGTGTTGTGCTTGCCCCGTCACTTGTGTTCCAGCGTAGGTTGAAGGATGTTAATCTTAGGGGGGTGTTTTTAAGGGCAGTGTTTTTAAAAAATAAATTATTCCGGTCATTTGTGCCTTTTTGTCGGCCTATTTGGGCAGACACTGTCTAGGTTTTATTTAGAAAAAGAGAACCAATAGTGCTGGTTGCCAAGTCAAAAAAAGGGAGGTCCACGGCAATTAGATGGTTTAAAATCTTGAACATAAGAATTAAGTCAAATTTTATTCTGCGAAGTTCAAGAAGCTCTAGGCTCAATTTAACCAGGCATTCCCGATACGTTACTTCTCTGAGTCCAGGGAGTCCCTTGGTGTAACGCCTTTGCACCTTCTCAATTAAGTCGATGTCGCGTGCAAGGTAAGGTGGCCAGACAGGGGTCGCATACTCGACCAATGGGCGAACGAAAACCTTAAATGCCCAAATTCTGGTTTCAGTGTTTCCAGCAGAAAAACACCGTTTTACAATCGCTGAACGAAGATACGCTGCAGCACAAATCATCTGGCAGTGAGTGGATGATTTCAGGTCACCTGTAAACGAAATTCCAAGGTCTAGGACTTCTGTAGAGGATGGCAAAAAATCATGGCCAAAGAGTATGTATTATTTCTATCGAGTCCGCCCACATTGAAGACACGACACTGGTTTATAGAGAGAGGGAGTGTCAATTCTCTGATCAGTAAACTACTTCCTAGACAATGTTATCTAAGTCCATGGAAGGGAGGGAGTTTGGCACCTCCGCTCCCACCTTAAGATCGTTGGCAAATTTGAACCCGAATGTGTTGCACCTCTCCAATTTAAGATCGTTCAAGTATATTACGAAAAGAAGGGGGCCAAGAACCGATCCCTGTGGAACACCACAAGGTATACAAATCCAAGCAGAGGATGAATCCTCAATATGAACCCGCTGGTAGCAGTCCTGAAGGACGGATGCAATCCAACCCTTTAATATACCTGTTATGCCACAACAGTCTAGTTTAAGAAGAAGTTTGCGGCAGATGACCGACTCAAAAGCTTTTTTAAAGTCAAAGTACACGGTATCAGAAGGAACCCCAGTGTCACGAGCACTAGTCCAACGATCAAGAACCAGTAGTAACTGGTGAACAGCAGACCTACAAGGGACGAAACCAAATTGATCGAGGCTAATCACAGACTGTTCTTCCAAGAAACCAACCAAGGTGTCCCGGATTATGAATTCCATGAATTTGTTAGAGCTATAGGCCTATAAGTAAGAGGGTTTGAGGGTGACCCCTTCTTGAAAATTGGAATAACATTGGCCTGTCTTCACATTTTCAGCAGGAAAGGGTAAAGAGTTTGGAGAGAGGGTAGCTAATTTCATGTGATAAAATTTAAGAAGAAAAGTGGAGAGGCCGTCGGGACCACACGACCTACTTGGTTTCAATTTGTTTAAAGCAGCAACAACAGAGCTCTGATGCAAAGTTACCTGGGATGGGAGCAGGTTACATCAAACTTATCAATTTGAGCCAGCGGTATTAAACTAGCTACATCATCAGTAATGAAGTTTGATGCAAAGGAGCGACTAAGTAGCTCTGCTTTATTAACCATATCGGTTATAAAATCATTAGCGTCTGTAAGGGGGGGAGGGGGAATTGTCCATGAAACTGCATTTTTGCGTCTAAAGTTTGAAATGAGTTGCGTGACTACCGTTGCGAATCACAGCCGAATCTATCTTACTATTCCAGGTTTCCATTATATGAGAATAAAGAGTACGTGCCCTGTTATACAATGTTAAGGTTTGTGGGGGTACGGTTTAATTTATATATTTGCACAGCTTAAGTTTGATCTGGCGTAGTATACCAATATTTTTCGGGGTAAAGTTCTGTCTTTTACCAGGTTTGTGTAAAACCTGACACATCTCAATGTGCCCCTTAAGTATATTATGGAAGGCAATCCAAGTGTGTTCAATATTGGAATGAACTTCTAAAATTAAGCTATCCCATTTCACCTGTGATAAGGATAGCTTAAGTTTATCAAGGTTTACAGCAGAGTTACCAGGACCGGTAACTGATCTCTGGATTATCCATAACCTTCTGCGAAAGGTTTAAACGAAATCCAACTGCGCAATGATCATTATCCCCAAAGTGAGCCCCCACCTCCAGATCAAACACCAAAAAGTCGTCATTAGTCAAAATTATATCATAAATATTTCGACCCCCTGTTGGATGAGCTATGAGCTGTCGAAGCCCCAGAGATGCAAACAAATCCAAAAATACTCGTGGTGACAGGCACCAGGCTGGTTGCGTTCCCAGTCAATGGTGGAGAGATTGAAATCTCCCAGAATGAAGTTTGAATTCCCTGGATTAAGTCCTTTTGCAATAAACGTAGACAGATTAAGTATGTCGAGATCTACATAGCTGTTTGGTTAAGTAACACATAATAAAAGAGATCTTTTCGCCCGGCATGGTTAAAACAAAACTCTCGACTTCATCCCCCACCTCCACGATAGCCAATGGGATATTTACTTTATGAAGCACAAGCAGGCCCCCGCACAAATCACAGAATAAAGAAAAGCATCAACAAGCATTGCATCAGTAATACTGGCACTTAGCCAGGAATCCACAATAAAAATAACGTCGTAAGTGTTTTGACACAGAAGGTCTTTAAGGCAGCCTAGGTTCCTAGTAACACTGCGTTCATTAACCAGGACACAAGACCGACTTCTATTTGTTCTTGCCTGAGTGATCTGAGTAGATGGGTATGTCCCTATTAGTGCAGTTGGTTTTCTGAAGGTAGATTTAGTTTCATAAGTTCGTGTTGAAGTACCCTCTTCCCCTTGGCCGGTACTGAGGGTACTTTAAATTTATTTACTCTTTTTTTTGTGTATTAACCGACGATAAAATAACACACGAAAATGTAACACACGAAGATGTCACACCATAATTTTATGTAACTTGCTTTTGTTTAAACTTTGGTGCTTAATTTTTGTTATATGCTGGATTTACCGCAAATCCATTTTTTTTAGAACAATCAAGCTTTTAAAAAATAAATAACACCTCCCCCCCCCTCCACGGACGCCAGTTTTACGCGCAATTCGGTGATATTAAGGCTAAACAAACGCAAACGTAATTGCCAATTTCCCTCCCCGCCGTCCAAATGGTTTTTTTTTTCGTGGTCATCAACTGAACCTAGACCTACGAAAACAGGCCCAACGTGAAGTCGAAATTTCTCTCTTCTAGCACCTTTTTCGAATTTCTACCGGATGAAGGTGTAGTGTGTACATCAAGTGTACGCAGGTATATAAATTAATTAACACGCTGTACGTTTTAATATTGTAGATAGATACGATATGCGACGTATTCTCATCGGCTGTCACTACTACTGAGCACCGACTTACTCATTCTTGAGTTGCGCTTTTCAAGTCGTGTTTTATATCCACACGACATACCTTTGCTAGATGTAATTCCGCTACAGTTCATAACAGTTGGCGCTGATTATTCCACCTGTCTTCCGCCTGTCAGACGTAGAATGCAGTTTCGCCTCCTATTCCCACCCCCTCGCGTGATATTTTGGTACTGTGACGCAAAATGTATGCTCATCATCGTCGAAAACGAAATTTCTTAAAACGACGCTATAAATAATTAAACTTTTTTAATGCAACTTAATAATATGATACAATTCCGTTTTAATTAATGTAAGTAGTCTGAACGATGACGTCACAAAACTGAACGGTCCCGACGTTTTTCGTGGGTTTTTTCGAGTACTAGCCTCTAACCGAACTTCGACCCACATTTCTCGAAGTTTTTCCACTCCGCGACTGCCTTTTTTTTTTTTTATAAATTTTGCGAAGAGCACACGTGAAACGCTGACGTCATAACACTTAGTATACTATGGACGACGGTTTCGCGATGAAAGACCTCGTTAGAGGTTAGCCAAAATTCGAATCTTTATCCTGTAGAGCATAATAACCTTTTGAGCTACTACACTGCAACTCACCCACCTCTCTACATAAAGTTCCTCGGATCATAACTGAACTAATGTGTCTGGTTTTTGAGGATATGTGGCTGACCGGAATTGCCTTTAGCCCTTTTTTGGGCACAACCACATTAATTCGAAGTATGAGGAGATGTGGCTGGCCCGAATTGCCTTTAGCCCTTTTTTGGGCACAACCACATTGATTCGACGTATGAGGTGATGTGGCTGACCCGAATTGTCTTTAGCCCTTTTTTTGGGCACAACCACATTAATTCGACGTTTGACACGTCGAATAAAAAATGTTTTGAAGAAAATAGCTATTAAATAGCTACACATGGCTCAGAACAATTTCCCTCTATCCAACAACAATAACAATTAAGGCACGTGCAGTACTGTTCGACTTTAGGCGTGCAAGAGATAACGCAAAAGAAACACGGCTATGGTGGCATAGTTGAAGCATAAAGGACGAGGGAGCAAACCAGTCAGTGGTCTATTCCCCTTGGTCGAGTGAGGAGTCGTCCCCGCCCCGCCACATCAAATGCCCCCTCCCCACGTGTTAGAATGGTACTCCTGTATTTCCGACTTGGATTAGTGGTTGGGGTGTCACTCCAACCCCCCCCCCCCACCCCCACCCCACCCCACCCCACACCCCACACACAAACACTTTCGGTCATGTTATTTTCACACGAACTTTAGTTCTATCCCGTTATAACAGCCAGGTGCCGCAACAGCATCTACTGTTCCGTTTCGTTTTCAATCAATACATAAAATTATAGACTAAAGCATATTTTATTTCGATATTTTCAACGGCCCCCCCCCCCCAATAAAAAAAAAACAGTGCCAGTAAGGAGTATGCCACAATGCCCAAAAATGCACTGATCTATTGTTGGTTCAACACTACATTATATAAAATGATCAAATTCGCCTATAAAATGTACGTTGGATTCGTTCATTTTACTTACATCCATACAAACTGACGTTGTATGGTAATAAAACAGTTATAGCCATAATTTAGCTAGAATGGGTCGCGATAAGTGAGTTATTTGTACAGTTTTTACGTCCTCGGAGGCAGCACCGATACGCTACCTCCTTCGACGTAAAAGCTGTACAATTAATCACTTATGGTGACCAATTGTTGCAAAAGTATGGCTATAACTATTACTTATTCACCCGCACTTCAAGGAAACGTCAACAGGAAACATTAACCTTATTAGGAATTGTGCTTACTAATTGTCAAATAGACTGTTGGTCTAAACCAGCTGCTTCTTCCTCTAAGTAATAGTTATAGCCAAATTTTGCAACAGTGGGTTGTGGTAAGTGATTTATTGTCCAGTTTTTACGTCCAAGGAGGCAGCGTCGTCCTAGGTGCAGCCGAGTATGGCTACAACGGTTTTATTACCATACAACGTCAGTTTTAATGGAGGTAAATGATGAACGAATCCAACGTTAATTTTATTGTTTTATTACAGTCTTAAGCCAGCAATGAATCCGAGCATTTTTGGGCATTGTTGCATAGTGGTTTACTCGTCGTCCTTGCTGCTGCATATTTTTTTGCCTCCATGTTTTTTTGCGTCATTGTTTGCAGGCCTGAGGTCGAACAGTGGAGCGATGAGTGGGAGAAGGGATAGACTGGGCGGCAGCTGTTTGGGGGTACATCGCTCGACGACAAATCCGAGGCTTCTCAGTACTCTCTCCCGTCGCGATGCGTGCTTGGTTTCGCGGCTACGCACTGGCCATATCAAAAGAAAATCAAGATTTTTGTCTTGAGTTTCTTTTGGTCATATTCAACTCCGGGCGCATCAGGTTCGATTGGGCTGGTCTAGGACGGCCAGGTGTGAGCGTGGGAGGGCGGACGAAACTTTTCGCCGCTTTTCCCTTTTTACTGGACTGCCCCCAGTGGGCCAGGTACCGTCATTTCGACACAGCTTCTGGATGGGGGGGGGGGGGGGGGGGATCCTTTACGTGCCATTTTGGGTGTGCCACCCCATGTGGTTTAGGGTCAGAACAATTTGCGTAAGGCCATCGGGTTTGCAAGGCTACGCAGCGGTTTTGATATGTACGGCGTAGGGGCCCCTGGTCGTAACGGCCTACTCGGTCCTCCTGGTTTCCTTCATCCCGCAAGGTGTCGTAAGGTCATTTGTTCAGTAAGGGTGCATAGGCCATGTCAGTGGTGCAGTTATTGTGTGAGGCCGGGGTTACAGGAGTGAGTTGTGTTAGCGTAAGTAGTCTTAAGTAGCTGTAAGTAGTGGTTAATAGTGAGCGCATAGCGTAAAGGCTTTTAGGCTCAGTGAAATAAAGTAAAGTAAAGTCGAACAGTAATGTACGTGTCCTATTATTATTTGTTGGATAGAGAGGCATTAGCTGTTAGCTGTGTTACGATGATTTCTGATGTTTTTCCAATGCGTTTCTGACGTATTAAGTGCTTCTGTACTTAGACCTAGGGTAGGCACGTGGCCTTTAGGGCCGATGCCCCAATAAAACACAGCTGCATTAAATTGAAATAGATGTTCTCTTTTTTGCGCCATGTCTCAGCAGTGAAACAGGTGTCTTTAGATTTATAAATTAACGAACTATTCGTAGCATCCGGGAGTGCAGTGAACACCAAAAATTTAGACGCAAAAAATTAGCTACGACGGGTGTTTGTTTATCTTTTCTCAATGCAGTTTCTTTTCTGTTCATTGCGCGCATTTGTTGATTCGTACTAACATTTTGTGAATAGTCGGGGTACGGGATGGATGAATGGATGCTGCGGAACTAAGCCACCAGCATCCATCCCGATGCTGTGGAACTAAGCCACCAGCATCCATCCCGATGCTGTGGAACTAAGCCACCAGCATCCATCCCGATGCTACGTACTATACAGCATCGTACTTTTCAAAAGTATCCACTTTTAACTTATCGTTCGTGGCATTGTTGCAATAGAACATATTTTCAATTTATCATCCGTACATTTTCAACTTATCGCTCGCGGTATTGGTTTAACGCGTACATTTTTCAACTTATCATGTGCACGCTATTACCATTGTTCTAACTCTCCGGTTTATTTTATTTACGGAGACTTTGCAACAATGAAAATGTGTAAAGCATGGTAATAAGTATCCACCCAAAACCGAAACTGGTATAAAAACCCGCCAAGTTTCCAAAAATGATCGGCCTTTGAAGGTAGTGATATCATTCCACCAGGGAAAGGCTACCAAGGTCAATCCTATTAGCCAAGTTAATCGCCCCGACTAATAGTTCGAAAGTTAAATGAAAATTTGAAGATTGCTAATCGCTGTAACAATCTTCAAGTTTTCATTTAACGTCCAAAGTATTACTTGATGCGATTAACTTGGCTAATAAGATTGACCTTGGCGGCCTTTCCTTGGATGAATTATATCACTACTTTCAAAGGCCGATCGTTTTGGGAAACTTGGCGTGTTTTTATACCAGTATTGGTTTTGGATGAATATCACAACTTTCATAGGACTGTGAACGTACATAAGGTTACACCATCTTATCTTCATCTGTACCTTTTTTCTAGAGGAATTTCATTTCTACAAATTTTCACATTCATAATTTTCAAATTTACCATTGCCAATTAGCCGCTAGATTAGCCAGACTGACACGGCACAGTTTATTGTACGACCATTCTTCACATGCTTAAGTTGCTTCAATCCCATTTTTTCAGACACTGGCTAACAATCGCTAATTTCGTTCGCTTTGCTTACTCAATCAGCGCTTCCCCTTCAGTTGTTTTATTTATTCCTGCACCTTCCCGTTAATTTTTCAGGATTTCGCTCACATTTAGTCATGCAGAAACCCCCGAAGGTCGCAGATACTAAAACAGCAGAACGCGAAGCAGTATTAACAAAAACCCGTTAGCTCGTGGATACTCGTTTTGTTGCATAACCATCATCTAACGTGCATCCCTTTAATCTTACGCAATCCACGGCAACGTTAATGTTTCCTTATTTTGTCCTTCGTTACAGTTCAGTTTTTAGTTCGTCAGGGCTTTTACAATAAATCTAAGGACCAGGCTTGATTGTTCAAGCCATTGTTGCTTGAAATCTTTGGTTGCAACTTGGAAAACAAAGGAAATTTAAATTCGGTGGTGGCGAATTTCAAAACCCTCCCACGCATTTGCCATGAACTTTTTTTTAATTGATTGATTGATTGGTTTATTACGCAGAAAATTGGTCCTGGACCACGCATTGGATGTCTACAATGGGATAATTTACTGTAACTTGGCGGCAACACACTAGCGTGTGTCTAGATACATCGTACGGAAATGCAACACGCAGTGAAAGTTCACCAACCTAGCCATGCCAAACAACTTTTGTTACACTGGTGAGAATTATGATAAAACCAATAACGTGTCTGTATAGTCAAACGCATATTCCCATAATAGGACTACTACTACCACCCACGTTTCTTATTAATTGAAAAGCTTGATTCTGAAAAACCACAAAAAAGATTCGATAGCACCGGCTGCGAAAATTAAGAGAATCGTCGAAATCGATATCACAATGAAAGCATGCTTTGTTGGAATTCTACCAACGTCCATGACATCTGCACTTTTGTGTGGAAAAATCGATTGGAAATAATTGATTATCGTTTTTGAACTTTCGCCTGCCGGAATGCTTAAAACGACGAGTCGAATAGAAAATTTTAGAGTTTACTCTCGTGAGAGCTAATTTTCCTTAAGGGAATATGCTCTGAAGAAGGTCTCAGATATTTTCAGCAATGTGACTTATTGTTCCACTTACCGAAGAAGCCAGTAGAATTAAGGTGACACGGGGGTAATTCGAGATATTTTTATAATAGCTACGGTGTAGTGTTCAGATATCAGCGAAACTTAAGCGTAATTAAAAAAATACGATTTAATACAGATATTTTTATTTTTTCTGAACATAATTTGCATGTTAAGTTGTAAATTTTACATGTTGTTCCAGTTTTAGAATTACAATGCAGCCAAGCCACAAAACCATCGCCCAATTTCCTTTACCGTTATCCCATGTACAATTTTCGAAACCATTGCTCGTAACTAATGATGGCCTTCATCAACAAACATCACATTATTAAAAACGACCAGTTCGGTTTTTTTTCTAACAGATCCACTACCCACCAACCTTTGCTGGCCCTTGACAAATGGTCTGAGGCTTTAGACATTAGTGTTGGAACTCAGATTATCTTATTCGATTTCAAGAATTCTTTCGAGTCTGTCGTCCATTCTAAACTGTTATCTAAATTGGAGTCTATGGTTCTTGCTGGTAGGCTCTTGGCGTGGACAACTGCATTTGTTTCTGAACGTGCCCAAAGTGTGTCTCTTGAGGGAAAACTCTCAACCTCCTTGCCGGTTATCAGTGGAGTGCCCCAGGGCTGCGTCCTGGGGCGACTTCTCTTCATCTTATACCTTAATGACTATAATTGTACCTGCTACTTGATTTCCCAAGAAAAATTCGCAGATGACCTGCAGATTCACACGCCAGCCATCTCAGGTTGATTACTTTAATCTTCAACACGAAATTGACCATGTTTACGATTGGTCCATCACTTGGCAGCTCCCGCATTCCTCTGAGCAGTGTTTCAGTTTTCGTCTGGGTAGACAATACGATTCCCCTACTCTGTATCTGGGTACCGAGGTCCTTGGGAAGAAACATGAAACTTTTCGAGACCTTGGCGTCTGGTTCCGGTCTAACCTCAAATTTTCTACTCACTGTGACAAAATTCCTGCGGCTGCTAGTCGTAGGCTTGTCATCGTCAACCGTTGCTTCTGCTCGGGATATGTGCTCACAAAGCTTTGGGCCTTCAGAGTTTACGTGTGCTCTATGCTTGAGTATTCGAGTCAGGTTTGGTTCCCACACCTACTAAAGGGCATTGACAAATAAATTCAATTTAAAGGAGGTTTACCAGGTCATTTCCAGGATTTAGAAACTTAACCAATCGCCATATCTTAAAATCACTGAAACTTGACAGTGTCGTCGCATAAAAGCTGACCTTTTTTTGACCTTCCAAATTCTGCACAACATGTTACCTTTCGACCTGCCATTGTTTGAGCTCAGTCCAGTTTCTAAGACTCGTGGGAATTAACCACCTCAAGTTGTCATTCCCCCGTTTCAACACAAGTCTTAAGAAGTCCTTTTTTGCCATTTGAATCATCCCAGTGTGGTCCTCTGTTAGTGATGAGACTGTCTCGGCCCCATCGCTTCCATCTTTTAAACGTAAATGAACAAAACTAAACCTTAGTGGCTTCTTACGCATCTCTCTTTTCGCAAGTTTTCCCCAAATTTTATTTGCTGTGTTTCTTTTTTAATTTAGGATTGCTATAAGTGGCCTCTTTTGAGCCCTTGCATATCCTTTTCACTTTTATTTGAGTGAATAGATTGTTTTTATTATAAAGTATCTAAATTCAGCGTGTAATCGTTTTTCCATCCTGACTCTGTTATTAAACGCAATACAACCTTGTGACAAAATACGTGGAAAAGACTATTTAAACTCTTACCCGATTTTTTTTTATTTCAAACTTCAAAGAAAGACTTTATACAATTTTTTTTTTACTTTACTATCATGTGAAAAATTACGAAAAATAGACAATGGAAAAGTATCGCGTACTAATAAAACTAGGATGAGGTTGAGGTTGTTTATTTGGGGCCTGGCCTGCTGCCGTATGCCCTCACTAAAACACTATAAAACACTAAAACACCATACAAAACATGATACACCCAACACATACAGTACAAGAAGTACACCCGAAACATCTACAGGTTCCCCAGTACAAAAATAAGCAACACACAGATCCAGTCAGAACACTTCACACAGTCCACCGTGATGGCAAGTGATGGGGAAGACAGAGGAGGGAGGGCTAGACTGGGACTCCACTAGCTTTCACAAAATTCGCCACGGCACGGAGCCGTTTCGTTGGGTGCTCGTCGCACGCAAAGGCCAGAAGGCTTCGCAGAGTCTGGTCGCCCTGACTATACTATTTTGGCGATCATGCCCCTCTGGGACTGAAGTGGTCGACAATTTAGGAGGAGATGTTCTGGAGTGTAATCCACGCCACACTGATCACAGACCGGGGACTGAACCAATCCCAGTCTGTGACGATGAGCACAAAGAAGTGCTCACAATAAAGCAATTTTTGTTAGGTTTGGCTCCTAAGTACACTTATGAACAACTCTTGCACTCAATTTCAGGTGGCTATTTGAAATTTTGGAATTTATGATGGAAAAGCTAAGCCACGGTTTCGTAAAATACAACTTTAGGAAATCAGCATTTACAGTGAGAGAGAGCACTGCCTACTACGCTAAAAATCTCCTCCTGCGCATAAAAATGGGTTTCTTTTTCGGCAACCTTGCCCGGAGAATCTTTTTTTGCAGCTCTGATTCTCTTTCTGGCACTTTTGATACATCACGGATGGATTTTATACTTTCCGTTCAAAACCACTTGTTGCTGTTTGAGTAGTAGATTTGGTTTTGCTGTTACGGCTCCCAACCTCAGGTTTACGACCTTAAAACTTATGTTTATGTGTCTTCACATTCCTGTATATAGACATTTTTAGTACTGGAGCAGTTTCTAGATACTTGTAAATTGACTTGTAATAGCTGTAAATTGTCACTTGGATTAGTGTAAGAAAAGTGCAAATAACAAAAAAAAAAAAAAAAAGCAACGAAAAGCCCACTGCGTTATAAGCTGGAGGCTGATATCTTCCAATTATAGTCTGTTCCACATTATGTTTGCAGGAAAATGACTGTATGATGATATGCTTCCTTCCACTACGAGTGCAAAAACACATAAATATCCCACACGTAAACTCTGACAGTGACTGTGTATAGTCTACAAATAAGATATCCACATTTTTTTTTGCACTCGCAGTGCAAGGAAACGTGTCATCTTAGTCAGTTTCCTGCAAACATAATATGAAACAGACTATAGTGAAAAATCATGAATGAGTGTTAATGAAGCACAAAGCATAACTCCGTAATGCACCAAAAATAACTACATAATATGAATTGCAATTAAAAAACTAAATGTTATGGAACCTTATGGCATCTAAAATAAATGCTTACATAGATTAACTGGCTCAGTTTAGAATCTTAACAGACTGGACAATCAAGAATTTAGTTAAGGAACGGGATTAAACAAGTATTGGAATTAAAAATAAGGTTCAAGAAGTAAGGTAAGGAGTCTAGGAATTGGCAGAGGGTGGTTGCATTGGAATTCAAGGTGTGCTTCGAGAATTAAAATAAGGGGTTGGGTGGCTAAAAACATTGGTATTCAAGATGGTGTCCAAGAATAAAAATAAGGGGTTCGGAGGTGGGGGGGGGGGGGGGGTGGCTAAAAACATTGGAATTGAAGATGGTGTCCGAGTATTCATATAATGGGTCTAGAAAGTAAGGGGGGGGTAAAATATATTGTAATTCAAGATGAGGTCAGAGAATTCACATAAGGGGTCTAGGGAGTGAACGGAAGTAAAAAGATTGGAATTCAAGGAGGAGTCCGAGAATTCGGATAAGAGGTCTAGAGAGTATGGGGGAGGGAGGGGGGGGCGTACGACATTGGAATTCAAGATGAGGTCTCAGATAAGAAGTGTGAGGTTGGTTTAAGTGACTCGGAGCTTGCAACCATTTCTCGGGCCTGAATGTGCCTCCCAGCATGCCCTTGATGACCACCTTCGCCACCAAAATGCTAAAATCCTCGCTGTTGTGTTTCGTTTTTCATTTACTTTTGCAATAATTTCTAGCGCTTAGTGGATCTCTTTATGGTCCGCAATGAAGTTGCAAAGTAACACTTCCCTCCCTCCCTCCCCATCCTTCTTTGCTCCACGTCCCCCTCCTTATCAACGGCCACGAATTCTCTCGTGTGACCTTTCAGGAAATTCCAAACTGGCCGACACCAAGTTATCAAGGAGAAAACTGTTCTCCAACGAACCAGAGCGAAGTTGTCACCAGCAGTAGAGTCCACCTTTCGGATGACTTCCTGGCGTCCTCAAATTTCCCCGGTTGCAGTCGTTAGAGATGCAAATGATTTTTGGTTGGTGGCCGACTGCGACGCCGAGGCGCGCGCCTTCTGCCTCGCTTATCACGCGCCAACAAATTCCATCTAAATCCGTCACCATTCACGCGTTGAAAAGTAATTCGCCCTCTTTTGATAAGCCGCACCTCCGCCTCTTCCGATTGTTGAGAAGGGAAACTTTTTTTTCCTGTGGAAAATACCCAGATTTGATGGTGCCATTTGGGATGTACGGAAGATGGATTCGCAGAAGGTGGGATTTTTTTTTTGAACAACTCCTCCCTTCCCTCGCCAAGCCTAGCCTCCTCTTCCTCCCTTCAAACGAAAAATAAAAATGGAAGCTCACTATTATCTTCAACGCGTGCTGATGAATGTTTGTACTGGTGGAAAAGGTTCGGCGAAAAAATCTACCAAAAAGGTGTTTTGATAATGGATAATTCCATTACGGCTGTAGGGGAGATTGTTTATTCGGTTGGGGAGACGACCCGATTTCGCCTGAAAGGCACGTCGTTAACGGGGATAATGACATAGAGAGCATTCGTTTTGCCAACTCGTATACCCTTTGGTGTTTATATGAATTGGAGTTTATTGGGAAGTACGCATCGGAGATGTTGAAGAAATGATTTGCGTCAAATTGTCTCCGTAATGACACGTTTTGCGTTAACGGATCGCTGTAAGGACGCATTAAGTTCGCTACGTAGTCAACACTTGGGCTGGTAAGTAAATGTTGGGAGTAGGGGATGTTTGCAAGTGTAACTGTAGGCTCGGAGGGCTCAATTTGTTGACACCGGACGGTCTCTTCATCCGCTCCGATGACTGTAAATAAAACTTACTGGGACTCGTCGTCTCGTCGCTCTCTCGCCGCATGGATACAAAATTTTATACATATAATGAAAGGAGTGAAACCAGCCAGAA